>JACXGM010023423.1:0-16218 GCA_016801145.1 Umbra pygmaea
TCCGGGCAGGGTCTCTCTTCCTCTACCTCGATTCATCATTGGGGTGTTTGTGAACCATTCTTTGTCTGGCCCCTCACCTGAGACCACTTTGCCATGGGAGACCCTACCAGGAGCACAAAACTCCAGACAACACAGCCCTCAGGTTCACAGGGACACACAAACCTCTCCACCACGTTAAGGTGATGGTTCCCGGAGAGGGGAACCAACAGTATTCCATATATCAAATTATAGTTAATATGTGCTGGTGAATCATTCTACAAATATATTCAATACACAGGGAGCAATGGAGGCAAGTATTATAATCCCTGATCAAATATTAGGAATATTTGATCAACATTTCATCAACATTATGTATTGTTAAAGACTGCACATATTTTCCCATGCAGAAAGGAAGGCACAGTTTCAGGCCTGAAGTCTGTGTTGGGTATGTCTAGATTTATTTACAGGTGCCACTGTGTACTTTCATCATATTAACATCATGTAAATATTCTAAATATTGATAATTGGCGCACACAATACATTAGCTAGTTGTAAAATTATAGCTAGCTAGAGAGTACTGTACTTTTTTGCTAGCTGTTGTTTAAATCTATTTACAGTGCAGTGCAACTCGCTAGTTTGTTGCATGGATTGAGGTAAATTACCTCAGGTACCTTAAACACAAGCATAATTTAAATTAACAGGTGAGGTTAAATAAATAATGACTAATGTCTCAACACTCTACCTTTTTCCCCTCATCTTCTTTGCTGCCTCCTGCTTCCTCCTGGCTCTCACGCATCAGCGATATGTAGGAATTCAACCTGCCCGCTCCGGTTAACAACATGATTTTTTAAGGCTCATTCGCACTACATCTATGATCTTGTGCTTGGTGCAAGTGTGCAGCGCAAAACAGCCTAACATTCACTTTTTTATTATTAGAAAAAAGTTTTATATTACATATTTCAAGTTTTTTCAAACATTTTTGGTGCCTCCAAGAAATGCCTGTAGATGTAACGTTACCAACTCAAAACTGCAGTTCTACATCACGTAAAGCTACACAATCATCCTCTGATCCTTTCATTGGATAAAAACAGATCGGTTGGAGGACATCCACCTCTATGCATCTTAGTTACTGTGTAAGTCCACGTAAGGAAGGTCGACCTACGAGCCGCCAAGATTTTCCATCCTCCGGCTATTTTAGTTTCTACCAGAGAGGGTGCTGTTTTCCCTAGTGAATTAAACTAAAAAAACATTTAACATTTAAAAAAACATTTAAAACAGATGACTTTTTGCATTTAATTCATACCATTTTTTAAATTAAATTTACTGAGGAGGATGAGCCTCCTCTTCCTCCCCTGATGAGCCTCCCTTGCATAGTACACACACATACATTTGCACACGAGAAGGTAGAATACACTGAACTCAGTGCTTAGTTGTATCTGTCCATCAGACTTAAGAGATTAGTTTGGACAATTGAGGGGAATTGAGCAGGGTAAACAAGACGGTGTTGTGTTTTATTGTCCTTAACCTAAGTGGGAGTTCATTAC
Source organism: Umbra pygmaea (assembly GCA_016801145.1). Classification (NCBI taxonomy): domain Eukaryota; kingdom Metazoa; phylum Chordata; class Actinopteri; order Esociformes; family Umbridae; genus Umbra; species Umbra pygmaea. Next base: position 1,524 of record JACXGM010023423.1, read on the forward strand.
TGTAGTCCACGCTGTACGTTTACTGATTTGCCTTCTTTCTCATGGTAGAATGAGACTTATTTTCTATATTTAAGACCAGGAAGCAAATTATCGCATTAACTCCAATAAACATTTGTTAGTTTACAACTGAACAAGTTATACAAATTAAAATGTTTTGAGTCTCCCCACCTCCTGCCCATTTTTTCTCCCTTCACAATTTGTCATGTCTTGTTCCTCTTTAATCCTTGACACGTCAGCAACCCCTTGCAGAAAGTGTCGAAGATCAATCACATGCTTTCTCGAAGCATGTGACGCAAAGCCATCCAATTCATATTGCACTGCTTGCTCAGTACATGTGTGGGAGGGAACGACACACTCGCCAAATACATAAAAAACACAATACAATTTAAAAAGCAGGTAATGTTGTCCCCCTAATAATAAGTATATTTGGCAAAAATATATATTGTGTCCCCCCCCCAATATTAAACTCACTCCTCTGCCCGTTATCATGGCTAGAAAGGATACAGCTCATGTCAAAGTGATGTCACATTCTCACTCTGGAGTTAGCCTTTTCACCAGATAGCTTAGCCAGCAAGTTAAATATGGTTGTAGCTAGTTATCCTGTTAGGATGGCAACACCAGGAACTAGATAAAAAATGTGTCAAAGAAAGTTATGTTCATTATGATGGGTCAGCAGTGCATACGGTGCCATGCATAGCTAATGTTAATGCCCTGTGGTCCTAGATGCATAGACATATGGTAAATGTCTAGAACATCGAGTACTGAGGTGCTGATGTCATTTATATGTGTGTTGTATATATTCCAAAGGTTTCACATAATTTGTCTTGAAAAAAGATATTGGGGGAATACTATGTATTATTAGGAAATATCATATATATGTATTTATTTGATATATGTATTTTTTGTGGCATTGTCAAAATATATATTAATAACATTTCACATATTTTAAAATGATTTTAAAATGAAATCAAACATTAATTTAATTATTATTTAGTGAACTATTTATGTATTTAAATAAAATAATGTATGTAATGATTATATTTATTCTATGTATCCTTACATTTTTTCTGATACATACTGGAAGTCTTATGGAGAATATAATACATTATAATACATTTAGTTTTAAATGGTTTGACCGACAGATGAGTTCTTCCTGCATTATAAAGATGCAACTACAAACACTAAACTTTCTTTGTTTGTTTCTATCTCAGGGGCTGTGGTATAGCAAAGCCTAATCACACTTTCCTGTGCTAATCATTCTCACATACACAATTAATTTGGCATGTGAGATGCACCCCTTAGATTACACAAATATAACAGTAGCCTGAAGGCACTCGGCATGAAAAAGCAATACAGATGTAGGCGTGTTGACAAACATAATTACCTAGGATCGGGAGAGGCAGGATATCATTTTTTTTAAGTACTGCTTGTGAGTCTAACAATGTAACCCTGTGGTATTCAAATGTGTTATTTGAGTGACACTGGTACTTCAAAACCAAAATTCCACATGCATTACACATTTGAAGTTCATAAGTGAGTGTTCATTCATTCATCAACATTAGAGAAGATGTTCATCAAGCTAAAACAGTGAGAGGCAGCACACAGATTAAAAACCAGTAATACAGAAGCCACTTCAATGTTTTAGCTTGCTAAAGAACTAAATAAAACTGAGCGCTGTGTTTAAGATAGTTGGGCAGTGGAAGAGACCCTTGAATTAATACTTTCCTCTGAAATTATGTTTTGTATTCTGTTTTTTGAGTCTGTGGTGGCCCACTCTTTTGCACTCAAATCCATGTGAACGGGAAAGTAACATTGTCATGCAAATCGTTTCCTCATCATACCAAAGGCTGAGTGAGAGGGCATATCTGAACCCACACATTTCTCTCTCTTCTGCTTGGGCTATGTTTCCCATCACTTTCAAAGGGTAATGAGTTGTCTGTGATGCGTCTAGCTAAGGTCTTCCACTCCTAGTCTACTGTAGCACCTTCTAGAACATTGAGAGGCATTATGTGTAGGCAGCTCTGACTGTATTTGTTGTTTTCAGTTGATACTTGAAAGAATGCTTAACTACTGTATGTTTCTCTTGCAAGCTGGGCCTTTTTCCTCAGGTTTGTTGCTTTCATGTAACGCAGCCTGAATATGCAGGTGCAAATCTCAGATTACGTAGTCTTTGAGCAATGTTTATAAAAAAGAATATATTTCAGCGAAACAAAACAAAAACCACCTGGCTTCATGCAGGTGTAGCAAGGGTACAGCTATCAATTGAATGAGGCATGATCTAGATGGATCTCCAGGCTGCCTACACATTGCTAAATTGGTGAACTAGAAACTAAGCTGTGTATTGAAAGTTGAAATAATGTGTTCGCACCTGCCTATGGGTTCTCTGATTTTCCCAGACCTCCTGCACAAGGCAGTGCAAATTGGCATAGCGCTGCCCAGGATTTCGGTTAGATATGTCAGATTATCTATACTGCCACGTTCAGATCGGGCGCCTGAAGTATAGTTGGGGAGTGTAATCACCCCATGCATGACCTGACTAAAGGTTTCCGTGTTGGATGAGCAGTGCAAAAAGAATCGCCTGCTGGGCGACGTGGTGGATGAACCATGTACGCACCCCTAGCCATCACACAGATCTGTCCAAGGAGTTGTGGAGCTGTCGACAAGGCAGGGTTGGTGAGAATTGGGAAGGGAGGAAAATGGAGAAAAAATTAATGATAGTAATAATATATATAAATATATGAGGGGAACCTCAAGTGGGGAACCTAATTTAGAAGTCTTAAAATGTACAGAGTTCCAACATTCAGCACTGTGGAAAAGTCTTAAGCACCCTTGATTATTTCGTAACACAAATCTAGTCATAGATGTTTATTTTTTGTTTTCTGCATTAGTGTGTTGGTAGAAAGAGGAATGTTTTGATTTCCATACACTCATTCGGCAACAAATTCAGTGTTACAGATAAATATCTGTATTTTGTCAAAGAAAGGATCATATACTATAAGTACAGTGCCTTGCAAAAGTATTCAATCATGAAGTGGGACACAATCATAAAGTGGAACAAATTTTTTTGGATATTTCAAACTTTTTTAACAAATAAAAACCTAAAGAATTGGGCGACCAAAATTATTCAGGCCCTTTACTTTCAGTGCAGCAAACTCTCTCCAGAAGTTCAGTGAGGATCTCTGAATGATCCAATGTTGACCTAAATGACTAATGATGATAAATAGAATCCACATGTGTGTAATCAAGTCTCTGTATAAATGCACCTGCTCTTTGATAGCCTCAGTTGAAAGCACAGAGAGCATCACGAAGAACAAAGAACACACCAGGCAGGTCCGAGATACTGTTGCGAAGAAGTTTAAAGCCGGATTACAGAAAGATTTCCCAAGCTTTAAACATCCCAAGGAGCACTGTGCAAGTGATAATATTGGAATGGAAAGAGTATCAGACCACTGCAAATCTACCAAGACCCGGCCGTCCCTCTACATTTTCAGCTCATACAAGGAGAAGACTGATCAGAGATGCAGCCAAGAGGCCCATGATCACTCTGGATGAACTGCAGAGATCTACAGCTGAGGTGGGCCAGTCTGTCCATAGGACAACAACCAGTCATATACTGCACAAATCTGAACATTTGGAGAGAGTGCTGCACTGAAAGTAAAGGGGCTGAATAATTTTGCATGCCCAATTTTTCAGTTCTTTATTTGTTAAAAAAGTTTGAAATATCCAATAAATTTCGTTCCACTTCATGATTGTGTCCCAGTTGTTGTTGATTCTTCACAAAAAATGACAGTTTCATATCTTCATGTTTGAAGCCTGAAACATGGCAAAAGGTTGGAAAGTTCAAGGGGGCCGAATATTTTTGCAAGGCACTGTATATAGGCCAGTGCATGTTGAAACAAATAACAAACAGGTGCTAATGATCAATGACAGAATAAGTTGATACACCGAATCTGATTAGCTGAAATACAGCCGTAGGTGTAGAAGACTTTTAACTGGGTGAAGGACAACTAAAGGGCACAAATGTGTTTAATACTCTTCATAGTGTACATTTTAGATGTAGGGTGCCGTCTTTCGGATGTGATGTTGAACGGGTGTCCTGACTCTCTGTGGTCTCTAAAGATCCCATGGCGCTATTCGTAGGGGTGTTAACCCCGGTGTCCTGGACACTTTTCCAATGTAGCCCTCATACCATCATGACAACCTAATCATCCCTATCTCTCAATTGGCTCATTCATTCCCCTCTACCCCCTTCTCCCCAGGCCGTTGCTGCAAATGAGAAAGTGTTCTCAGTCAACTTGCCTGGTAAAATAAAGGTAAAAAAATAACAAATAAAAAAACACATCGTTCAAATGACAAGTCTGATTAGATCTTGTTACGTTCCATGACTGATTACCAGACCTGTATAGACAAACTATATGTATCATTTGTTTTATAGTTATGTATGAAATTATTTTATTACTTAACAGCTGTGAATGTTTGATGTTTAGACAATATATTGTATTGCAATTAGGGGATATTCTGTTCACTGGTTTGCAGTCATATCAAAAAAAGGTGCAGTGTATGTGCTACTATCAGGAATTAGAGAATGTGTGTGATTTTTATTTAGCCAAGCTGAAGTGATGCTATATTTGTGGTTATTGGAATATGCTTTTGGAGAGTATAAAAACTAAAATTGATTTAGCAGTTAATTGATCATGAACTTAATTAGTTCATCTAGATTCTGGCTAATACTGTATTTTACAATTAGCTTGTATACATTGGTGCTTGAAAGTTTGTGAATCCTTTAGATATTTCTATATTTTTGCATAAGTATGACCTAAAACATAATCAGATTTTCACGCAAGTCTTAAAAGTAGATAAAGAAAACCCAATAAATAAATGAGACAAATATTATACTTGGAAATGTATTTATTGAGGACAATGAGCTATTATTACATATCTGTGAGTGGCAAAAGTATGTGAACCTCTGGGATAAGCAGTTAATTTGAAGGTGAAATCAATATTATATCCATTCTGTTGTTAATTTACATCTGTGCCTGGGGTTGTTGTCTTTTTGAATCACCTAACTTCTGTTTAGGCAAAAGCTTTACATTCTGCTGGAAAAAAACTTTCATTTTTCTGTCCAGGCCCTGAGGCAGCAAATCAGCCCCAAACTATGTTGCCCCCTCCACCATATTTTACAGATGGGATGAATGTTGTTCTGCAGATGTGCAGCAATTTTTTTTGGCAGAGATTGCAGTGGCATCCTTCATGCTGTCCACCAATGAACTCTATTCTTATTTAGTGTTTTATGTATCGCAGACCCGTCAACAGAGCTGTTGGCATGGTCCAGAGGTTTATATTACTATTTAGCTTACAATACAATTCTTCTTAACCTCATTGAGCATTCTGCACTGTACTCTTGGAGTCATATTTGCAGGATGGCCACTCTTAAGGAGAGCAGCAACAGTGCTGATCTTTCTCCATTGATTCTTCGCCGCAAAATTGTAATGGAAGCAGGATCGAAATAATGTACAAGTTTCCAACCTGAACTGCAGGGCGAAATCTAATTGCTAGAAGATTGGGCTGGGTTTACCCAGTCTAACATCCCCCTGCAACAACTTAGTTAAATGTCTTACCCAAGGACACAATGACATTTGGCAGAGTCGGGAATTGAACCGGCAACCTTCCAACTACAATTCTGACTCCCTAACCACCGATCTGATGCTCAACTGATGCTATCTGTAGCAGTGTGAAGGTAGAGTCGGAGGCAAGCGCATGATTGAGGAGAAATCGAAGTTTATTAACAAGAGCTCCGACATAGATTCAGCATAGGGACTGCATAGATATGATGAACAACGAAGTACAGGGACTGCATACAAAAACAATAACCGACATGGCATTCTAGGATAGTGGGGTTTATATACCCATCTAATGACTAAAGCTAAACAGCTGTGTACCAGTGCACAGGTGTGCGTAATCACCGCTAACATAGAGAAAGCTAGATTGTACCATAAGAAAATAGATAGTGGCAGAGCCCACTACATATAACATAAAGTGTGCTAGAATGCATGGAAATAAACAGAACTCAAAAGGTCCCTAATACTATGGGGGGGAAGAGCGATATGACAGGCAGGATGAGGGGACAAATGCTACACTATCTCTCCCTCCAATATCATTCTGACTAGGAAAAGAGGTAGAATGACTTTGAGGCATGCATTTTCAAGTACAAGTGCATCTAAAAACTAGTTACCAGTCATTTTGGCACCGTGGGCAGGTGCCAAGTCCTGCTGGAAAAGGAAATCAAAATCTCCATAAAGCTTGTCAGTGGATGGAAGCATGAGGTGCTCTAAAATCTCCTTGTTGATGGCTGCTTTGGACTTGATAAAACAGAGTGGACCAACACTAGCAGACGACTCGGCACCCCAAAGCATCCCTGACTGTGGACACTTCACACTGGACATAAGCAACTTAAGGGGTCTGTGCCTTCTCCACTCTTTCTCCAGACTCTGGGGCCTTGATTTTGAAAATAATTGCAAATTACTTTGGACCATTGAGCAACGGTTCAGTTCTTTTTCTCCTTAGCCCAGGTAAGACACTTCTGGCATTGTCTCTGGGTCAGGACTGGATTGACACTAGGAATGTGACACTTGTAAACCATTTCCTGGACATGTCTCTATGTGCTGGCTCTTGATGCAATAATGCCTTATTAGTATGTCTATATTAGTTTGTTTGTCTTGTCTGCAGGTGTGCGTTGTTGTTTCCCTGTATCTGTATGTTGTTCTTTCAGATGACTGAAAGACTGAACAGTATTTTGTTTCTTGCCATTGTATATATTTTCAGCCAGTAGTTTTAAAGATGGTCCATTTAGAAGCTTGCTGTAAATCCACAACTGCTTTTATTGTCCTCCTGCTTGGTAGCTAAAGCAACAAATAATAGTCAACCAATCAGACTTCAACCTGCATTCCAAAATGATTGCTGTGGCTCAGCTACTTACTATAAGACGACAACAAAGACAGCGGAATTATTAAAAACAGATGGAACTTAAATTTGTTGCATTAAATATACCTGGATTGAGATATCTCTTCCAAGCAGTAGGTTGTGCCACACGCATAGTTCTGATTAGAATTACTGTACCATCCAATCTGAGTGCAGATGTGTTCCTATAGCAAGTTTAAGGTCAGAATCTATTGTGTCTACCTAACTACTTAACTATGCAAAAAACACTCAAGGTCACTGTTATTGTATCTGCAGCAAAATGGCCAATAAAAGTAACCAGATGTTTGTAATGGACTATCTTCTGAGGGAAGAATTAAATTGTATGAAACTTCTGACAATTTATTTTGATAATAGTAAATATCTTGGTATTAAATCAATTTCAAAGAGCAATAAAATGCCGAATACCACCATCTGCCTGGTACTTTATTCATGATACGGCACCCTTTCGTGTGTTTTATTCCTAAGTAAAAGTCCTCATCATAACAAATAGCTGTATTTTCAAGTATATTGCATTATCTATGTGGTTGGAAACCTGAAGAAATGCTTTCTATAGTTGATCATGTAATGTGAACCTCATCATTATCTCCCTGCGTCATATAGTCACTGCTCTGTAGATTCTTTCTGGCACAACAGATATTCACAGGGTTAGGCGTCACACAGGCACCATATTCTGTTGCTCTGGGTAGCTTTCATCATGGCAGGATTTTAATAATGACCATGTGCTCTGGAAGAGCCAACACTGAGTGGAGAAATGCCAGCCTCTCCAGGGACTGTGCCTAATGGCCAAATGTAACATGATCCCCACCCTCTCACTCTTAGTCTGGGCTATCTTTATGATAATGTACACTTCATGTGCAAAGAGGCTGTAAATCTGGGTGACCAGTCTACCTCACTGCACATAGTAGCAGAACTGCCACCAACCCCCTGAGGCAATTCAGATGTTTCTCTAAACGGCACCCAGTGGTGCCTCATCAAGAATGGAGACCAGCCAACAACGCTGCAACCAATTCCAACCCTCATGACTTACCGGTATCTCCCAGGAACTGCATGCTGCCTGTACACTTAGCTAAGTGAAAGGCAACCTCAATATTTACCACCTTGTCAAAATAGATGTTCATCTACTGGCACTAACCACAGTCCTGGTCTACAATAGGCAGTTTTAGGATCCACATCCTCTGCTGTGATTAAACACAGATCTAACCCAGTGATTTTATGTTTTATTACTGAACTTATTAACATGTCTATATGTTAAAGCAAACCAAAGCCTCTGGATGTGCCTACAGTATATCAACCATTCCTCTCAGAGGGTGATCAGAGACCTTCTACACAGACAACAACCCAACCTTGCTTAAATACCTTAGTGTGAAATAGTCGCCCCAGCCATTGTTGATCATCTTCATTTACCTCCCTGCCAAAGCTAACTCAGAGTCTCCAGCTGAGCTGTCTAATGTCATCATGATTCTCAGGTCTCTGAGTTCTCAGCCTTGATGCTATTCAGGGAATTCATCATTCAATGTGGCTGACAATTACAGTTTTGCCACTATACTCATTGCTCTGCTCAACTCTCTTCCCATTACAGAGCTTGTTAACTTTGCCAAACACAGTCAATGTCATAGACTACCTCTGGTGTGCTGTAGTGGCATGACTATTAACAGCTTGACTGGGTCTGATCTGAGCCTCTCTAACAGCAAGGTGTTCTAAATATAAACCTGACCTTAACTTGTTCACTTTTAAAGGCCTTAAATCCAACTTCCAATCCAAGATGGGGCTGTATTCTCTCAGCTTTTAATCAGGATTTAGTAAGCAGCACAGTCAGGGTCTAACCCTAGTTACAGTAACCAATGACCTCCTATGGTCTCACCCTAGTTACAGTAACCAATGACCTCCTGGAGTCTTACCCTAGTTACAGTAACCAATGACCTCCTGGGGTCTCACCCTAGTTACAGTAACCAATGACCTCTTGCGTTCTCACCCTAGTTACAGTAACCAAGAATCTCCTGGAGTCTTGCCCTAGTTACAGTAACCAATGAACTCCTGGAGTCTCACCCTAGTTACAGTAACCAATGACCTCCTGCATTCTCACCCTAGTTACAGTAACCAATGACCTCCTGCATTCTCACCCTAGTTACAGTAACCAATGTTTGCCTGGAGTCTTACCCTAGTTACAGTAACCAATGACCTCCTGGAGTCTTACCCTAGTTACAGTAACCAATGACCTCCTGGGGTCTCACCCTAGTTACAGTAACCAATGACCTCCTGCATTCTCACCCTATATACAGTAACCAATGATCTCCTGGAGTCTTACCCTAGTTACAGTAACCAATGACCTCCTGCATTCTCACCCTATATACAGTAACCAATGATCTCCTGGAGTCTTACCCTAGTTACAGTAACCAATGACCTCCTGGGGTCCCACCTTATTCACAGTAATCAATTAACTCCTAGTGGGGACTTTAATGACTTTATGTCATTTATTACCAATATCTTATTGGTCAGTTGTGAGGTAACATGTTAAAAAACACACAATATACAGTGAATGTGGTATACAAAAGGCCACAATACATTCAAACATTATTGTCTAGCCAGTAGCAAGAAAATCACAGACCAAAATAAGGAGGAAAGGTCTTTTGATTGAAGATACAGGAATCCTCTCTTTTTTACAATCTGTTGTCAAGGTTACCTCCAATCCTGAGCGGATGACGTGTTCAATTCCGAAATAGTGGAGAGAGGAAATAAAGTGGTTCATTTCCAAAAAAATGGGCAGCATTAGAAACCATCAATTTTTTTGCACCTAATTGCGCTACACTGTTATGAGATTCTAACTTTTAGTTCCCACTTCTTTGCCCACATAATGACCACAACTGGGGCAGGATAAAATATATCTGCCTTAGTGGAACACATGATCACTCCTTTGATGGTACAAAATTGCCAGTGTCGGGGTGTTTAAATGATGTACATTTTTAAGTGCCATTCTGTTTTGTGCAGGCAATACACTTATAGTGGCCACCAGGTAAAGTTGCCGCCAGGAGATATTGAGAGTCGGTAATTTGAGAAGGTAAATCAGAGTGCACAAATTGATCTCTGTGGTTTCTGCCACAAGAGAATATGACCAAGGGAGGGTCTAGAAACACAGCTTATTTGACCTGACCCAACTACACAACTGCCTTCACACAGTTAGAGCATGGATGCACAACAGATTTCTCAAAGTCAAACACTCTCTCTCTGACCTTTGCAATAAATTGAATCCCACACAATGTTATTAAAGTAACAGGCACGCCTCCCTATGTGTGTTAAATAATAGTTATTTTAAAAGCATTAACAATGCCAAGAGTATGGGAAGCAGGTTTGACATTTAATCAAAACACATTCCCATCCTTAATTACATTTTAGATATCTATAATAGCATTTCTACTGGTTAAAATTGTATTCTCACTAGTTATAATGGTAATTAAAGATATCCACAATAACACTTTTACTAATAAAAATTGTATTTCAAGATCTACAACTTTTATTGTACTGGGCAAAACTAAATTCAAGATATCTAAAAATCCTTAAAAACCTTAAGTGGCCATGTTAACATTTCAATAGCTAGTGTTAACATTTCATACTAGTACAAATGATGTCACGTTTCCCCTTTGTGTGTATGTGGCTTTCAATCTCAGATATCCACAATGTCATTCTTTCTATCCAGAATGAATATTACAGATATCTGCAATAGAATTATTACTAGGAAGACGACCCATTTCGGATATCTACAATACAATTGTTACTTGGCCTTTCTTTTTACATTAAAATAACATCCTATCTACCTGTTAGCAGATATCCACAATAGATTTGTGGAAATCTGCAATTGTATTTTTTCTAGTCATAATTCTAATTCTAAATATATGAAATAGCATTTTACTAGTAATAATACCAATAGTTGATATCTGTAATGACATTTGTACTAGTCAGAATGTATTTTGAATAGTCAAAATTAAATTATGGGTATCTGGAATGTTTTTTTAATTTTGGATATTGGAAATTAAAGTTTTGACTAGTGTTAATTATATTGCAGATATCTGTAATATTCATTCTGTATAGGAAAAATGACGTTGTGGATATCTGAAATTGAAAGCCCCATAAACATGGATGAGAAATAAGACGTAACATGTACTAGTAAGAATATACCTAAAATGACAATTGTAAATAAGAAGAAAATTGTGGATATCTGTATTGTGAGCAGGAGATTACTGAAAAGCCTACAATCAGTGGTTAAGGAGTCAGACTTGTAATTGTAAGGTTGCCGGTTCGATTCCTGACTGTGCCAAATGTATTTGTGTCCTTGAGCAATGCACTTTATCCTAAGTTGCTCTGAGGGGCGGTCCCTTTACTTAATGTAAGTTGTTCTGGATAAGAGTGTCTGGTAAATGACTAAAATGTAACATGGAAATTGATGCTTTGTGTGGGTGGCCCACAAAATCTTTTCAAATCACATATAATCACACATCAGACTTTTGACATTCTGCAACTAGCCAAAAGTAGGATCCCATCCAAAAAGTCAGAAATTCCAGATGGGTATTTTACACAAAGCATAGTATTATAAGTGTAATCATTTCAGATGTGTTACTTTGACCTCATATTGTGACAATGTCTTCAAATAAATGTAAAGTGAAGTTTAAAACTGCAGTGTGCCTTAGACCCAGCTGTTTGTTGAGTCTTTTTTGCAGTGTAGGGATTATGCTCTTGTTGACTTAGCTGATTTCGCTCTACCCACTGGCTTTTGTGTCTGCATTTGCTGTACTAAAGATTTGATTTTACATTTTTTTATGAGAAGCAAATGGAGGGGTAGACTTTTACTGACCTACTGCGAAAAAGGTGTTACAAAACAAAGTATTTTTGTTGTTATAGTAATCATTAGTATTATACTTACCAAGCATCTCACCAGTGTTTATAAATCTGTCCTACCAGATGGCACTGAATTGATATAGAGAATGATGGATAGGGAGCCTAATTAGAGCATGTCTTAGTTGTTATCTCCTGAGAAATTAACCACACTCTGTAATGTTTGGCATGTCAATAGTGAATAACAATACCACCCATTCTCATTGTTCAGGTCACCTGTATAATTAATAACACTCTTGAGAAGTTGTCCCTGATTAGGACTGACGGGCAAACTTGCCAAATTCGTAGTGTGTTATTTCGAAAAGACGCATAGTTGTTCTGTTGCTTATCCTCAACCATTGTGCTCTGAGATCATCAGTCTCTGTGTGGTTTCGGCAACTCAAGGCCGACAGCATGAGGCAAAGCAGTAGGATTAACACATGAATATCTGAATGTTAATGTGGAAGCGTGTGCTGTTTGCCATGTTTGTTCAGTATGTGCAGTACGGTCGATGGCACGCGCTGTGTGGGGCCAATGTTGTCTGGGGCTTTGGAGAATCTTGACAGAGGCTATATACTTGGCAGGTTGGCTTTGGCTTTCCTGTGGTAACGTTGTTACCCCATGAGTTCCAAGGATGTGCCGGCGTGTCCAGGACTTTAAATGAAAGGGTAAAACACTTCAGGGCTAAATATAGGGGTAGAGCATAGGGTAGAGACAGCAGATACAGGCTTTTTATGGAGTCTTGGGACTCATTGAGTCAGTGAGACAGATGGCTCAGCTCATCTCTAGAGTATTCATTTTTTAGGTCAAACCATTATGTAAAATAGCTTTTAACAAAAAATATCAACTGTACAACTGCCCAATAAATGAGATATGTGTGGTGATCAAAGATAAAATATGGGTCAAATGTCTGTAAAAGAGTTTCAAATGTGGTTAAAAACCTAAATGACCAATTTACTAAAGAATCTACAAACTGAGGTGAAAACACTCTTCTGTATTGCCGTCTGAAGGAAAATTGTCTCAATGGGATGTGTGTCAAGCCTGTTGGAGATTAGCTTTATATTAAGAATTAATTATTAACACTCCATTGCTCTGGGAGAGGCGGTGTAACTGAATGAAGCTGAGAGAATAGGAGTGGGGGAAAAGAGTAGCTGCAAATATGGGCTTTACAGTGGAGTGGTATGCCAATATTTTTGATAAATATAAATAAATAAATTAAATAAAGAAGAAAAATATATAAAAATATAGAATTTAACACTAGAATAATGGTCTTCTCCAACTATGATAGAGCACTAAGTTAAGGTTACAATTTATCAAGCCTATCCATGTTGTGTTTGTGTGAAACGTTCTCTAATAGAAATCGAATGTTTTCAACTTTGAACTAAATGGATGTGTGTTCTCTGTGGGACTTGTGTATTGACTTGACTACATCGCTGCTTTATTCTGAAGAAGATACTATGACCTTGGACTCCATTTGATTCCACAAGGCTGGGCACAAAGACTAATGGTCAGCTGAGTTTTTTCTCTGTTCTCCACGAGGCAGAGGAATACGTGGAAGGCTGGCTGCTGGCGATAACACCATCGACCGTCTGTCAGATTAAGAGCACAATGGACTGTTTTTTTCACTTAACATTGCTGAATGCTTTGCCAGCTACCGATGATACCATTGTTGTTTATTGCTCCGCTTTGACCTGTCATGAACCGTTGCCGTTTGATCTAGGGCTTCTATGAACAATACAATCCTCCAAAATGTTGTATCTATCTGAGTAATAATGGACATTCACAGAATCCTAGTTTCACTGACCAAGCTCAACAGCACATCTAGCAAATGCAAGCTAATCAATGCTGTTTATTGACATATTTGGGACAAATGATATTGAGACATATGTCTTCCGAAACACATCCAATGACTTTCTGTTGTTTTACATTTACATTTCAAACATTTAGCAGATGTTCTTATCCAGAGTGACTTACATCAAGTACATACAGTTAAGAGAAACTAGGTGAAACAACCACAACTCACTAGTAGGAATAGTCTAGTCTCCAGCGGAAGCTGTTCAACAATTCCAGGACAGGAATAGAGAATGGAGGCAGGCGCGTCTTCACAGAACATCTATTTATTCATACACGGAAGAACTTGACAAGAACAAACAAGAAAAATTAGGGACTACAATGATACATAACATGTAAAATGACAACACTACCTTAACACAAGACCAGACTCTACACTAAACATTTCAACATAATAAGGAAGTCTACAAAACAGAACAACCACGTACCTTGACAAGAACAAAGAACCACACAGGACTCACAAACACTCAGAACTAAATACCATACTAACGAGGGAAGGAGGTGCAGGTGTGGACTAAACAACAGAACTGATAGGCTGACAAAAACATGTGACGGGATCATGTGATACAAAGAGCGGGAAACCAAACCAAAACAAAACAGAGAGAAAACACCCTGTAGTGACACAGATCAAGGACAGAGTCTACAGACATTGTGACATAATCCCCCACCTAAGGAGCGACACCTGGCGCGACCACTCCACCAATAAACAATGAAACACAAAGACATGCACACAAAGACACGAGAGGTGGAGGGCAAGGGAGGGTAGCGGGGCTCAGGCAAGCAGGGACACAGTGGCCGGCCGGGCAGCAGGGAACACAGGGGCCGGCCGGGTAGCAGGGAATACAGGGGCCGGCCGGGCGCCAGGGAACACGGGCCGGCCGGGCGGCAGGGAACACAGGGGCCGGCCAGCTGGGCGGCAGCTGAGCAGGGGGTCCGGAGGTCCCGCGGCCTTAGCGACGGGGTTCCGGACGGCGGCGTCAGCCAAGCGGGCGGTCCGGACGGC
>JACXGM010023424.1:0-16217 GCA_016801145.1 Umbra pygmaea
TCTTCATAACGTTGGTTGGTGGGTAAGTCCGCAGAAACTGTTTGCAAAATACTTCTGTTCCTTAAAATGGAACCTTACGTTTTCTTCTGTGAGTTTTTAATGGCAGATCGCAAACGACTTGAAAGGTGCATATACTGCCACCTACTGTACAGGAGTGTAAGGCCAAGCAAGGATGTTGGATTTAAATTACTCCTGCCTCCGGTAGGCGTGGCTTGGGAGTGGCTTTGTAGAGCACTGAAGCAAGTGCATTCTGGGAGTTGTTGTATTTCATCCAATTTCACCCAAACTACATTTTCTGGCTTTTCTTGAACCAGAATTCACCAACTTATAAACTTTATAACATTTCTAATACATAAAAGACCCATTTCAAATATATATTAATCTGTCCAGCGGTGAAGTATTCCTTTAAGCTTTTAGTACAAAATATTTTACTTACGGTCATAAAATCCTTTTTGGTCATCAAAGGGTCCCAGTAATGACTTAAAGCATAGTTTTCCCAGGTAAAATCCATCTTGAATGTAAAAATAGCATTTCCTTACCGGACTGTTAAATGTATTCATAAATAAATGAAAACGGTAGTGTATTTGACCTGCACTTCTGAACAAAAGACGGATGTGAAAAGTGTCCAAAAGCTTAGCAATTTCGGCATGTATGTCATCCTTATGAAACAGAGATCTTAAAAATGTGCAAGATTAACAATTTTAACTGAAGACTGACAGAGAGAATTCAGGAAAGAAATGTGTTGTTCGTCTCAGGACCCGGATGTAAACGTCATCACGGTGCATTTTTTCTAAAAATATAGTTTCACAAACAAAGCTATAGCTCATTGGCTGTTCACTCAATCACTCTAAAATGTTAGACTTATGTGGCCAGCACCTTAACAACATGATTTGTATTGGATCCAGTATCCTATCTTAATATATGGCTTTTTAGGGTTCTTTCAAAGAGGATGTAGAAAAATGAAAAACAGAAAATAATTATGCATTTTCTTTACTTCATCTTGTGCTATATTCACTGTGTATATTTGTTTGAAATTAATTTTATATATCCAAAAATTTCAAAGTCTTTTCTTTAAAAAAATATCAACCATATGGTTGTCCTTGCCTCAGGTCCAGTGTAACAAGAGTTTAACTTTGGGTATGTTTTTTTAGGGAGAATTTGACAATTAGGGGGCGATCCCTAACAGGTTAACATCAAAAACAACAAATCTTTATGTAATTAATCTGTTTTTAGACAGTTTTACTTAGGCTTAAAAAAACAATAGAGGTGATGCTCTTGATCGCTGGATGCCGTGATGGCTTTGGCTGGAGTCTGCGAAGGAGAGAGCGGTTTTTAATGAGGGTGATTCATATGCTAATGACGCTGATGGGCGTCAGCAGTTGGCAGGTAGTTTGGAAGGCCTGGCGGTTCTAGTGTTAAACCATGATGGCAATGGAAAACCAAAAATCCTTGATGAGCCTGTTTGCAGAATATCCGAAAAACTGTTACAAATGCCAACACCAGAAATCTCCGTAACCACTCGATTATCCTACACAGACATTTGGATTACTGTTTCGCTGCTGCTCAACCATCCACCAGTTTAAAGGCAGTTGAATATGGCCCACTATTATTACATCAGTCGTTATTCATCTTTTATTCTTTCGTATGTAGGTATGTAGGTATGTTGATTTCATAATTTGTAATTAACTAATTCATTTTTATGCAGCTCTTAGAGCAAAGTACTTTTGTTAACTGTGTGTGATTTAGCTAGCTACTTAATACAAAGCACGTTCATTGCTAGTTGGCTTGCTGTTAATCGTAAATAAACGTGTAGCAAGTAATTATTGTCTTCTTATTATTTATACAAAGGCAATCCAAACTAAGTTGTGTGCTGCAATCGGGCAGTCAACGTTATTTTTGACCAACGTCATAACAGTCATTAACAATTCCGAAACCGCCACACCCCTAATGGTTATTTGTTAATATACGCACAACCGGTGCTACGTCATAGAATGCCTTTGAACAGATTCACGGCCACTTATGGGAAATAACAAACTGCCATACAGTCAATGACAGTATGCATACAGTATCGGATCGAGAAAGTGGACTAACTACAACATGCCAAAGAGTTGTTGTTTCGTTGGGGGCACCAATAATGTTAGAAAAAAAAAATTGAAATTCATTATTTTGCCATGTAAAAAGAAATATCCAGAAAGAAGGCAATTATGGCTGCAGCTAGCTGTACTGTACCGTCGAGAAGACTGTATCTCCACACACTTATGTTTGTGGACAACATTTCATAACAGGTAGGCCTAATAACTTAACCTCTTAAGCCTTGCCCCCTAATTGTCAAATTCTGCCTAAAAAACATACCCAAAGGTAAACTATTGTTACACTGGACCTGAGGCAAGTATAAACATTTTTTTTTAAAGAAAAGACTTTGACATTTTTGGATATGTAAAATTAATTTCAAACAAATATACACAGTGAATATGGCACAAGATGAAATAAAGAAAATGCATAATTATTTTCTGTTTTTATTTTTCTACATCCTCTTTGAAAGAACCCTACAATGCTATATATTAAGTTGTTGTTAAGGGGCTGGCCACATTAGTCTAACATTTTGTAGTGATTGAGTAAACAGCCAATGAGCTATAGCTTTGTTTGTGAAACTATAATTTTAGAAAAAATGCACCGTGATGACGTTTGCATCCGGGTCCTGAGACGAAAAAAACATTTCTTTGCTAAATTATCTCTGTCAGTCTTCGGTTAAAATTGTTAATCTTGCAAATTTTTAAGATCTCTCTTTCATAAGGATGACGTATATGTTGAAATTGCTAAGCTTTTGGACACTTTTCACATCCGTCTTTTGTTCAAAAGTGCAGGAAAAATACACTAGTTTTTTCATTTAATTATGAGTAGATTTAAAAGTCTGGGAAGAAAATGCTATTTTTACATTCAAGATGGATTTTACATGGGAAAACTATGCTTGGGACCCTTTGATGACCAAAAAGAAGGATTCTATGACCGTAAGTACAATTATTTTGTACTAAAAGCTTAACATAAGTTAGAGTTAGAGTACTTAGAGTACGTTAGAGTACTTAATGTCAGGTACGCGTCTTGAAAACAATTACATTTTACATAGGAAATACAGCTAACCTGTATTTTAGGAAATACAGCTAACCTGTATTTCCTAAGTAAAATGTAATTGTTTTCAAGACGCGTACCTGACATTAAGTACTCTAACGTTGTGAATTTTATAGCTAAACTAAAACCGAGATATTTGCTAGAATCTCAATATTCTAAGCTTTAAGAACATATAAGACTTTTATATATATCCTAAAAAATGAGCATGGAAGTTGTGTTTCTAGTTGGCATTTCGTTTTTTTTTAGAAGAAAAAAAACACGTTTCTGTTTGCCGTACGTGTAGTTTGAATTAGCCGCTATAACGTTGTGAATTTTACACCTAGACTATAACCAACATTTCTACTAGAACCCCAACATTCTAAGCTTTAAGGAGATATAAGACTTGTATATATAACCTAAAAAATGAGGGTGCTAGCCATGTTTTCCTTTCGCCATTCGATTTACGTTTAAGTACAAAAACGGCTAGTTGAGTAAACAAGCTAACAGCTTTTGGTACTGGCTGTTTACGTCACATTATGACTAATAGTTATCTCGTTTTCATAGCTTTTTTAAAACCGAGATGTTTGCTAGAACCCCAACATTCTATGCTTTAAGGACATATGAGACATGTATTTAAAACTTAAATATTGCATTTGTGAGCTTTGATTTTATTCCTTAATGTATTTACTATGAAGTGAAAACAAAAACGTTATTTTTTTTCAAGACGCGTAGCTGACATTAAGTAGTCGTAACGTTGTGAATTTTATAGCTACACTAAAACCGAGATATTTGCTAGAATCCCAAGATTCTAAGCTTTAAGGACATGTAAGACTTGTATATATAACCCAATAAATGACGGTGTTAGCCTGGTTTCTAGTTTGACATTCCATTTAAGGCACATTCCATTTAAGACATTCCAGTTGAGGCACATGTGTACAAGGCACGTAGCTCACATTATGAGGGGAAATTATTATTTTTGTTATAGCTACTGTAGAATGGTGACATTTGCTACATTCCTGAGTGTCTAAGCTTTCTGTAGGTATATAACATGTATATATAACCTAGAAATAGGTCTTGTGAACTGTGATTGTTTGGACTTGTGAACCAGTGTTATTTTTTTAAGACTACCGGCGCCGGTATGGTGCTCCCTAAGTAGTTAATATTCAGTGACATGTAAAGGGGTGATAACAGGGGATGGGTAGAAATATGTACGTAAGTATTTTACTTTTATTGGCATAATCATAACGTCAGTGTCTTGTGATTACAAGCATGCAACCTTAAACTCAGGCTACAGTTTATTTGTATTGCTGTCCAGAAAAGTGTACTCAGTACTCTAAATATAAAGACATAATATATACATTTAAAGCTGTATTGTGTAAGATCTGCTCCCATCTACTGGTGAAAATGTATATGACAAGCAACTGAAGCCCCTCGCGTTATACCAGCAACGTGAACCTGGATATTCGTTTTTCCTTTCAAAACAATAGCGTTGGTTTTGATTCATTGCAATAATCAATCTTAATTCACTACACAGGCTGTGAATTATAAACAAATGCAATTGTATTGTGTGTAAAGAAACAATAAAAGCATGTGATAGTAAAAATAAGAATTGAACATGTTTTATTAATAAAAGTAAAAAATATGTTTTACACACAATTTGATTGAACATATTGTCAGTGTCTCATGTGAAAACACAATTACATTTGAAAAACATTCACTAGAGTCTGTTTTATTCAAACAGAATACTAATTTTAGCAAAACATGAACATGGACACTACCTATGCAATGAATAAACAATGATTATTGCAATGAACCACAAGCGCTATTCTTTTGAAACGAAAAATTCCAGTTTGTGTTGCCAGGCGAACGTTCTTGCCTACTTTACAGCTTGAGCCAGCGCTACTATTACATGTCCTCAAGAACAGGCATGATCTTACATCTTCAACAGACTTTGAAATTTCCCAGCAGTCGTGCGTAATCTCCCCCTGGCATTCGTCACGGTGCCACTTGTGTAAAAGCGCGAATGGCAGAGCTTGAATTTCCAGGTATGTCCCTCTTTGGCTAATGTATTTTAAAGATGGAGGCGTAACATGGCTGCCGCAATTCGAGCGGCACCATTGTATATATTGTGAATGGAAAATTCTACACTTAATAAAATACTTTGATTATTAGGTGGAAGTAATTACACATGAATGAGCACATATTTGTGAAAGAACAAAGGGGTTTTTGCTAAGAATCAACTCAAAGAAATACACAGTGTAGCTTTAAAGCTGTTTACTTTCAAAAACAAAGTAAAATCATTCACTGGCTTAACACCTGGTGACTTGATGAGGTACGAGTAAATGTCCGGGTAAGACACCTCTGGCCACTGGGTCAGGTTGTTACACCAATTTGACACGGGGAGAATGAAGCGACATGTTTTTAAATTGACCAAATTAAGTTTGTGTATGTATCTTTCATGCTCTATGGCAGGCAGGGTGGACATATTTAATACTTGACATATTAGTGATTTCGTGAGTTATTCACGCCTGCCGGCTGAGTACGGACGTTGTTTTGTGCTGCTATTTTGTATTGAAGTCTAGTCAGAGGCTGTTTATCAAAACCAAGAATGCAAAGAACGGACTTGTGTACATGGGGAGAACGCTCTTGCTAGTTGTTCTTGGAAGAATTAACTCACAAGGTGACAAACTTCACGCATGCCCCAGGAGAGAAAATATATGTTGCTGGGAAATACCTCAGGTAACTAAAATTCCAGATACATTCACTGAAGCTACTCTATGCTTTCTAATAATTCAAAATTATGAAATAACAACAGGATCATTATTTGTTTTTACAGGTCATGAGAAGAATGAGCCAGGTTCCTGAGGTGAGCACCTGCATGATTGACCATCCTGGCCTGGATCTGGTTTGCCTCAATATGTATTCATTACAAAATGCTATGAATATTTACAGAGCTGACCATGGCCGTTTGAGAATAAGAGGGATGGAAATGTAAGGCCAATCTGATACAAGTATTAGCATTTACAGTATATTAATAAAATATGTGTAACCAATACACATTCATTATTGGTTCAGCATATTACAAAAACACAGGGTTTCACCAGGACAACAAAATTATACTTTATTTTGTTTCAACAAAATCATCCAGTGTTACACTTGATTCATATCAGATTTACAAGTCAGATGGCTCAGTGGTTAGGGAGTCAGATTAGTAATGGTAAGGTTGCTGGTTAAATTTCTGGCTGTGCCAAATGTTATTGTGTCCTTGGGCAAGGCACTTCACCCTAGGGTTCTCCAGATACAAAGTCAATGTACTAACTGTAAGTTGCTCTGTATAAGAGTGTCCGCTAAATGACTAAAATATAAATGTATACTCTGAAATAGAATTTTAAAATAACTAGAAATAAGTGTGAGTTTCCACCCTGGTCTTTTTGCAGGCAATTTAGACACCTGGCCTACAGGACTTTTGTTAGCTGGTGCTGGGGTTTCCTGGGAAGAAGTGTCCGTGTCGTGATCCCCTCTTGTGTGGTGCTGCGTATAAGGAGGGAGTTTTTGGATGCTTCAGGGCAGTACGTCGGGTTCAGACCCCCCCTCGACTGAACCGGGACACATGTTCGGCAACAGCATCCTCCATGGAAGGCCTGTTAAGCTGAGCACACAGGTCTTCTGGCACAGGAATCCGCTGGACGGCATCCACATAAGGGCCCGGGTCATGGATGATGTCCTTGAACACCAGTTGCATCAGGTTTAGGACATAGCCTGTTGTGTGTGTGAATAAATAAGTAATTTTTAGCGCCGATATTGTTGGAAACTGATTTTCGTTGAAGTGCATGGCTGCCAGGTACAACCTAAACCAAACAACACACAGAATTTTTTGAACAATTTTGAAATTCAATTTTGTATGCACACACCAAGCAAAAATAATCATGTTAAATCACAGTAAAGTCATTTGCAAAACCTGTAAGCTGTGCCAAAGCTGTACCCTAACAAGTGTTGTTATAAGTGCTTTTCAATTAGAGCAGTGGTTCTCAAACATTTCCTTGGGGACCCCCAGCCATCTCACAATTTTGTTGTAACCCTGAACTATCTCACCTGATTCAAGCTGGTAAGGGCTTGATGATTAGTCAGATAAGTTGATTCTGGTGTGTTAACTCTGTGATACATCTAAAACATGGCTAGCTCGGGGTCCTCTAGGACCACTGAGTTAGAGCAGCCTGAAACTGAAATGATTTGCATTTTAAAGGCTGTGAATTAGGCTTGATGTCTCCAGACTATTGCTCTCGTCTCACACCCTTACTAAACAAAACCAGTTTCTGCAGACAATTTGTCCCCAATTCTCATTTGCATTTCACAAGACATTTTTTATTTTGTATGTTGAAGTTCATAGGGAGCATATATACCTCCATAGCATTCTAATAAAGGGGAAAACAACATTTTTAGGAGCAAACCGCTGAATGACACTGTGGTATGACTCCACAGTTGATGTCTGGTAATGATGGCTAAGCTTTTCAACATCACCAAGGTACCTCTTGTTTGTTAGGACCTTGTCAATTCTGTTCAGAGCAGATGAACCTAAGAGAAAGTCCATTTAAATTGTAATTAAAAACTATGAATATTGATGAAGATGCATGTGTAATCATTGCTTTAGAATACAGACCTGGTTGAAACCACTTGCTACGGTCCTTTGAGGCCTTTTGCTGATGTAAACACTTGGGGAAAGCTGGGGCAGAATGACTGTGGACATCTTGAATGTGGTTCAACACAGACTTACATTTCGCTACCTTCTCTGTTCCGGAGACAAAGCTTTTGGCACACCAGTACAGGTGATTGACTATGCTTTTATGCCACCTTTTCACCAAAGCACAGTCCTTGTCTTTGCTAATTGACTATGCTTTTATGCCACCTTTTCACCAAAGCACAGTCCTTGTCTTTGCTAAGTTGTTCCAGCTTCTTTGACAACCCTTATGAAATTAGTTAACATACCAAACATAGCAAGATATAGAAATCGTTGAGTGATCATTGAACTTGTGCAAAAGTTTTGATAGCCATTTCACAAATGTGTTCAGAAATAAACGTCTTTATAATATATTAAACAATCCATCAACAATAGGTCACATTACCTTTTGCTACATGCCATGCGTCATAGAAGTGGGTGATTTTAAGTTCCCTCAGCAACTATTGGATCAGAGGGTGACGGTCAGTGATGATACAGTCCAACTGCACACCACTTTGACGTAGGAGATCCAAGGTTCTTAGAAGACCCTCCTTCTCCATGTATTAGCTTCCCCCCACCTCGTTGCTCTGTGTAGAGAGACACACATACAATAGGTATGCATTAACTTTTTTCCATATTGTATCAAATCTGGGTATTATGTGCACACACATTTCTGACAATTTTGACCACATTATGTATAACATTGATAAGGGTTTGTAATGACAATATTGTCAGTACTTCTTGTGCATATACATGTGATCTATTGCGTTAGTACTAAGGGTTTCAAATACCTGCACCAGCTGTATGACAGCGATTACGTTGTTCTGCACATCCATCATTGTGTAGCTCCCATATTTAGCACAATGACCTAGAATGCAACGGTTTTTACAATTTTTAATTAAAAAAAATAATTAAAAACTGTAAGGCAACACCTCACCTGAAATTGTTGGTATGATGCATACACATTCAAACGGAACATAAGTGTACCTGGTGAGTCTGCTCGCATATCACCAGCGAGAATGACACTGTTTGTCTCACTGAGCATTTGTAGCTTTGTTGTCTGCCATTCATTCCAGCTGTGGATTATCGCTGGTTCCAGGTATGTCCTGGCATGTCTTCTGAAGGCATCATAAGTATGTGTTCTCAGCTGCATTGCCTCAAACAACTATACATTTTTTAAGTAAATTAGATTCAAAGTGACTGTGTTAGACAAACATTAGATTCTGCAGGGGACAATGATCACACTACCTTTTTCATCTTCGAAAATGAAGCTCCACAAAAGTATATGGCCGCAGACAGTTGAAGGTTTTCCACAGGGGTGCTCCCGATAACTAGCTGACTCTTCCACTGTCTGAAGAACTGGCAGTGAGGGCATAGATGGTCAACAGCTAGGAAGGAGCCTCTTCTGCGTGGAAGGACGTTACAGACCCTTGTGCACACAGGGCAGGTCTCGAACAGGCTGAGGAGGCATTGCTCAAAAACAATGTATTTTGCATCACCATACAATGACCCTGGTGATGTACAGCTAGAGAAAATAAAGAAAAAACATTGTCCATCTCAGTGAAATCAAATGCATATTCTGACTACAGTCACAATGTGTTTAAATAACACTGCTGCGTTGTAAGAGTTTGAATTTGCTTACAAATGATGAGATGATTCTGTCTCCGTTGTAGCTGACTGTGCAGGATCAAATGTGGAATCTTTAGGATCAGTGCCTGCATAGGAAACTTCTTCCTCCTCCAATTCAAGGCGAGGACTCTTTGCTGGCCTCAGACCCTTCAAAGGAGTTGAAGATAATGGCCCAGAGACTGAAGTAGCCGTTGTGCCTGCTGCCACACTTTTGCAAAACACTGTTGCCTGTATGCCGTGAAAAGGAGGAAGGTGAGACCATTTTAGTGGGGGGTCTTATTGATCTCACAGTGGCTAAGGACAATGTTTTGTTGTGATACAATAGCACAAGGAAATGAAAAGGCATCTTCACTATACAAGGCAATGTTTCTTCAACAGCCCCAGACCATTCAAAATAGTAGAAATAATGGCCCAGAGACTGAAGTAGCCATTGTGCTTGCTGCCACACTTTTGCATAACAATGCTGCCTTGAAAAGGTTGGAGGAGGAGACCGTTTTAGTGGGGGGGCTTATTGATTGCTCAGTGGCTAAGGACAATGTACTGATGTGATCCAATAGCATAAGTAAATGAAACTGCTTCTTCAACAGAGAAATTACTATTCACTAAAATATTTTGAATATAGGCCCATTCATAACTACTGACTAAATGACTTTATACATAAAAACAAATGCAATTGATTGAGATCAGACCAATCAGTGATAATACAGATGAATAGTTTTATTCATCCTATGAGTTGTTCATTAATTTGTTGTGAATGGCTTATACCATTGATAAAAGTACTTAGTCCTGTTAAATGTATTTGGATAACACTGCTCTGCTAAATGCTAACTAGTCTAAATGCTTCATGTATGGAACACACAAACACCAACGTCTGGTTTTGTAAGAATAATTTGAACGGTTACCTTTGCTTCGTAGGTGAGGTCTCAATGTCATATGAGACAGTTGTGTCCCGTGAGATGCCACAGTTGGAGTATCTGTTTGACATGCTGCATCAGTCATGTGTCCTCCTTCTTGTGAAGAAGGTACTCTGAAATAAAAACGTGCAAATCTATCTATTGTATCTACACAACACTGTTTTCGAAAGATTGACTAGATACAATTTAAAATGATAAAGTTAGTTGTTTCCACTTATGTTGTTTAACTCCGCGGGATCGAGGTGGGTAACTGTTACAGCTTAGCAACCAAACTATTTCAGTTAGCTATCTTGCTAAAATAACAATTAGAAAATAACCGGTCAAAGATCTGGACAAACGTGCATCGTGACTTGTAGAAAACACAGATTCTTACTTTGAATGAAACACACTAAGGAAAACTAATTATCCTTAGCCCCATTGCCAATAAACTAAATCATTACACATTCCACATATGTTAGATACAGGATACGTCATGATTGCTAATAATTGTTAGCGACAAAATCCTACTTACTGTACAGCTTGAGTTTGTGATGACAAAACGGTCGGAACAGCACCTCTCTTCAGCAACAGCAGCTTAGCAAATCCAGCTTTAAATTGTCCGAGGTTTTCAAAACTTTCATTAGTGAAATAAAGAACAAATAAAAAATTGAGTGTTGTCGAACTTCACGGGGATCTTGTTGTAGACAAACATCAGCCATGCGCGTCGAGTATTTGGTTCCTTGGGAAGACTATGAAAAGTGTCACCATTCCCTGTACAGCCTGGAACAATGCATTTTCGACCGTGGTTAATTTCTAAAATTGCTGAAAAATTTCCTTGCTTATTTCTAAATACAACGAGCAGCGCGCAGCTAAACTAGCGTTCAGTTGTGACCTAGACAGTACATTTCGTTTTGTTGAGCCAGAACACCAGTGGGCTGGTCTGTATGTAAATTTTGGGGTGTGACAAATGTACAGACCAGACCCAAATAAGGTGGAGCCATCTCACTTTTTGAGATTCGCCCGTTTTACAGAGGCAGTTTCAAGTTGTGGGATTTGCATAGCAAAGAGGTGTCAATGGGACTTTGAGGTTCACTATATGTCCATTTTACCCAACAAACTATTGTTTTTCAACAATGACAAGGTAAACTCGGTTTTGCATTCTATCACCCCTTTAAAGATGAAATATTTAATTATCTCACTTGTAATTAATACAAAGCTTGTGGAAGACGTTTTACAGCAAGTAGATTTGAGCCAAGACGAACAAACATGTTTGAAATATTAAGGGTGACATTTAAGGGATAATGTATTGTATAAAATTTTAGTAAACTTATTACACAGATTTTTTATTTTTACAACAGAAATAATTTCAGGGACATGAAATATTTAATTGTGTTTACAGGGTGTCTGCAGATCTTTAAAAAGGAATCAGTATTAGATTGCACATCATTCTTTCAGTACCTCAAAGCAACAAAAATACCAATCCAATAGCTGAGCAGTTAAACTCCATGTTCTCATTCTGTGTTTCATTAACGCAGGTGTAGTGTGGAGCCATGTATTACTTTTGAACAATTATTTATACCGACTGAAGAGTCAGGTGTCATGGAGTTACTTTTATTCATTAGTTTGTTTAAACTGCTGGTCGCGATTCTACAGCAGACCTAATTAACCACAGACTATCGTGCGCACATAAAAATGCTACGGGCAAAATAGAAAATAAGAAAAGTTTAGACATGTTAATTTAATATAATGAATATAAATAATTTATTTGCTAATATAAAGACATTGCTGTCTAACCAAATCCATACATTCAAACGATATGTGTGCTGGTCACTCTCACCAAAGTCAGACAATGCGTTCCAATGCAAGAGAATCTCAGTACGCCCAACATCCGGTAGTCAAAGTATACTGGCTAACTATTTAAGCCGCCATGTAAGTCAGGGGTGTGCAAACTATGACGCGCGAGCCAGATGCGGCCTGCCGGGTCCTTTGATCTGGCCCTGCGAGGCATTTTAAACCCTCCACAGTCTCTAGACACTCTGAAGCACAGGTGTCAAACCGGTTCCACAGAGGGCCGAGTGTATGCTGGTTTTTGGTCTTTCCTTTCAATTAGAGCCCGTTTAAGATGTAGACTGCCAGGTGAGGCGAGATCCTAACCAATTAGTGACATTCAATCATTCAGGTACAAGGTAAAAGCGAAAAACTGCAGACACTAGGCCCTTTGTGGATCTGGTTTGACACCCCTGCTCTTAAGCATCAAGGTCAATCTTATCAAGCCGGAGGTATTGCACCTTGAAATTGGTAATGTTTTTTTGACTTTTTACTAAACACATTACATACAGGAAGTAGGAAGTGAAAATGACAAAACAGCAACTCTGCAATGATGTAATACATAATCCTGCACAATACCAATATGGTACCAATACGGTTGGAAAGAGGGGGTTCCACTGATAAAATAATGCCAATTCAAATAATGAGTGGTTCATCCATGTGGATTAATGACAGCCCGAGATATTGCATCTCAAAGTTGGATACTTTTCACTGACTATATTTTAGTAAACTAAAAACATTACAGACAGAAATCAGGAAGTGAAAATTACAAAATAATATTTCTGCAAGGAGGTAGGACATCACCCTGCACTAAAACAGGTTATTTTTTGGTGGTGGGTTCGGGATAGCTTTTTTTCCATTTAAAGATATTACGCACTGTGGAGGGAGGAATATGCAAAGTTCTTCCAATCTCTCTTTGATGAACATTACTTGTTCATAAAATGTCTGTGATTTTCTCACGCATTGTTTGACAAACAGGAGAGCCTCTGCCCATCTTCACTCTTCAGTGTCTCTCAGCCTTTGCTTTTGTACCAGAGCATGATTACAATCACATGTTAACATAACCAGTTTGACACAAATTATCATTATATTGTTTGTACCACCTTGCTAGCCCTGAATTGCCCCATACCATATTTTCTTGGACTGTGTTGCAGGCCTAAAATGTTGGAATGAATGTCTGTTCACAAATGGCATGAAGTTGACCAGACAAAAAAGGATGTATCTTGGAAGCATACTGTTTGCAAATAAATAAAAGTCAAAGTAAATGTAAAACTCACTGCATTTGTTGATTATGTGCATTTTATATACTGTCCAAACTTTTTCTAATTTGGGGTTGTAATATAAACATTGATTCAGTCAAAATAAAAATAACAGTTTTGAGCATAAAATATGTGCAATTTGTGCCATTTGGTGGATGTTTGTGGGGGTTTGCTACTGTTAACCCCTTTTTTCTGTTGCATAGCTTTTTGTTGTTGCTCAGGCACCTGGTGTAGAGAATCTTTTTAAAGGAGATTTGACTGTTGTCTAGTTTTAATTCCATCAAATCTGGCAAAGTGCCTTAAAGATCACAGTGTGTTGCATGCATCGAGGCATCTCCTGATGCATTTATGGCCCTTTTCCATTGCTGGAACCAGCTCAACTTTACTTGCCTCGCCTCTACTCGCCTTGAAAGCATTTCCATTGCTACGTAACAGTTCTACTCAACTCTACTTGCCTCTACTCAGTTCATTTTCCACTGCAGATAGTACTCTGTCCTGCCCATGGTACCGCCCTACAAGAAACTGCGTTGACATCACGTTGAACACGACACCCAAGTCTACTGTTGTTGGACACACACGAAAACAATGGAGGATATCGAAGGGATGGTGTTTTTGCTACTGGGTATGTGGCTGTTTATTAAAGTAAAGAGACAAGCAGTTTTCCGGAAGAAGCTAAAGGCAGCAAAAGAAAATACTATTGAAAATAATAGAAAGGTTTGGGAAATAGTTAATCTTCAATGGACACTGACATTAGTTTTGAGGTAAGAGCTGGTATCTGCGAACAATATTATTGTTTTCATTGACGTTGTTGTTAACATTTTCAACGTTAACGTAATAATGGAAACTTGTCGGCTAGTCAGCCAACGTAAGATCAGCAAATTGTGATGTTAACCTACACATGTTAGTTAAATGTGAAGGATTTTGTCAAGGCTATCTCCACTGCATTAGTATTGTTATCAGATTTATATGTACATCTTGTCATAGAGATGAGCGAAATGAAAATGAACACGTAATTTAATGAAACAAGACCCATTGGTGTCTGGTTTAACGTTAATGAGTGATGAAACACCTGCTCTGGTGAATCATTTAACGTTGAATAATACAGTCAGAGTTAGTTTTTTCTACCTGAAGAAAATGTTGTCTTTCCCCTATATTTTCTTCTGGGGGGGGGGTGGCTTTATAAAGTGTGTCACCTTTTTCAGCCCTTCTGAGTTTGCAGGTATGTATTAAACTGTACCCATGTACAATGAGATTTACAAATTATTTTTCAGTGTGTTAACATTTACGTAAATAAATTTAATGATGAGGAATAAGTAGTGCAAAACAAGGATAATCCTGTTGGTGCACAGTTCTGAGACATCATCTGAGACATCATATTACATGTATATAAAATAGAAAGGTAAAAATGGAAGGTATACAGTTTGAAGTAATGAGCGATCGAATACAGGATGGTGAGCAATGAGGTGCCCCATTTTTTGTTCTTTCGTATTGGCAGTAATCATTTTGTGTACTGCATAATGGAAAAACGTCTAGCAAAGTCGACTCTTAGTTCAGATTTTATGTTTAATTATATTAAACATAATATTATATTACTAGTCTTACAATGTTAACACGCTGTTCGTAGCTGTCTATTTGGTTCATACTGAATATCCATATTTAAAAACATTTGTTTTTCTTATTGTTTTATATACTGCATGTCTATATTATACTTACTACTAATATATAATATACTACTATATAATATACTGCTACTACATAGCACATCTGTACATTAATCCATGTTGTTAATACATGGATCATGATATTCCACAGCAGGGCCGTGCACAGACATTTTGGGGGGCATGGGCTCAAGTAAAAAAAAAGGGCACCCTACACGTGCGTGCATGCATGCATGCATAGACACACACACACCTTTTCCAAGTGTACAATTATTCCCATTTCCCAATCTTGCCACAAATTCATTTATAATCACACACTATGTTTCTGAACTTACTTAGTTCAGTCTCATCTAACACACTATTCCTTTAAGAAAGCACCAATTTAACAAGTTTTCATTAAAGTAATATAACTCAGTCAGGGTGTGTTCAGTTGATCAGACCAATTTCTTACAAGTAGGCTTGTATAGACAAACTGCCTAAAGGTGACATGGGGTCCGATTACTCAGTAGTTAGGGAGTCAGACTTGTAAGCGATTCCCAACCCTGACTGCGCCAAAGGTCGTTGTGTCCTTGAGCTAGGCACTTTACTCTATGTTGCTCAAGGTGGATGTCCCTGTTTTCACTGTGAGTTGCTATGGATAAGAGCATATACTAAATGACTAAAATGTAAGATATAAAAAAGGCCAACCATTTATTTATTTGGACTATTCTACTAACATCCTCATCCTAACATTGTTGTTGTTTTAACTAGGGATGTCACGAGAACCGATACTACCGAAACCTTCCGGTTCTAAAATGACAAAACACAGACGATGCCCATTTTTTTGAAGTAGCGTTGGCACCGATACTCCGATAGCAACGATGCGAGTGTTGGCAATACTGTAGCTAGCTAGCTTTGTCAGGGGAGGATAACTGAAAATAGCAGGAAAAATCTAAAGCTAATGAAAAGGGCTTCGCCTCCAGTTGCTAGCTAGGTAGTCTGCTTCGTTCGGCGGAGGATAATATACTTGTCTCATTTTTACACTTGTAGGTGCACCGTTCCCGGAGGTACTGCAATACCGAGTTGATGCGTGGAGCAGACGGAGCAAGCCCTGTTTCCGAATCCCTGTTCGAAAAATCAACTTAATATATAT
>JACXGM010023425.1:0-16216 GCA_016801145.1 Umbra pygmaea
CTTTCAATTTTGACTGTATTTTCTATCTTTCTTCCTTACTCTACAATCTGTGTAATTCTTGTGTATTTGTATTCATGTGTAACTATGTCTGTACTTGCACCTTTTTGCTTTATCTTGGCCAGGTCGCCGTTTTAAATGAGAAATTGTTCTCAACGTGCCCACCTGGTTAAATAAAGGTTAAATAAAAAATAAAAATAAATGTTTTCTTAGTTCAAGAGAATAAATGACTAACTCGCCACAAGATGGCGCTAACAAAACATGCCATGTTCCATAGGCTGCATGGAGCTGTGAACTCCACCACACAAAACATTGCTCTGCAAAGCAGCATAGAGAAATTTTAAAGATTTCAAGGTCAGTCAACATAAAATGCTGTTTGTTATGTAAGAAAAAAGAGATTTCTGTATTGAAACTGGCAATGTATTATTGGGACTACTCACACTGAATGATTTTCTCATACATTCGCATGTGTTCTTAGTAGCCCTGTTTACAGAAATAAAAAATGCATTCAGACTTCTTAGTGTAGCACTTTGCAACATTTATTTCCACACAAAATCCACCGTGTGTTTCATAATATGCACTGGGGACGACCAAGTTCAAAATGGCAACAAAAAAACAGATGCGCTAAGTGCAGGTCTTAATCATATGAAGTATGAATCGTTAAAGTTCAGTCTAATACGCAATGAAGCGTCTGCGGAAAGCACTGATTGAAACAGCAAAGAAATAACTAAACCATGTAAGCACAGTACAGCTGTATTTGTTACACTAATAGATTGATTACAATTCACCATACATCTGTATACAGTATTTGTCATACCCAGTGAATACTAAATTACCCGTTGCAATATTTATAATGACACATTTCTTAAAAAAGAGACTTGTCTACGGACAATTTCATCAAATCAGCAAATATCACCATAAATAAGCTAAGCTTTGGTAAGCCTATTATAATAAATAGCTGCAATGACGCTACATACAGTGATACTGGTGACAATGCTGTAAACGCTCTAAATACCCAGCTTCACCTGTCACTTATGTGTCCTTTGTCCTGAGCATGTCTGATTTCAAAACAAATCTTTTCACCACAAGTCTTCAAATCGTCTACGCCAATCTGGACACAGGACACATGTTAGCACCAGATGTAAATAGAGCTTCAGAGTCAAACATGCAGGCTAAGATGGACAGAATTGCAAAGACTCGCACGGTAGCATACCCTTCAGGAACACTACATTGTTCAATATACATAACTATATCGCTAACAGTCACATAGTTGCTATAGCTACATGTAGATCATGTAGTTGCTATAGCTATATTAAGTAGGTTAGTTGATGAAGCCTGCTATATATAAATGGCAGGGCCAGAACACTACGAAATCCGTTTTCGGAGGTCGGTGAACTGAGATGTTTTGACCCACATGGAGAAAAAACTAAAGTTAAAGAAACCTGACTAGATATTTTTAAGCACTGCTGCACCAATGCTTTTAATTCAATGTTCTGGCTTTACAAAATGACTGTAATACAAATATAGAATAGAGTATATAGTATCAGGAAATGGTCAACTTCAATCGCAGTCATTATAAATTGGCGAGGTAACAGTCTGACCACTCATGGCCTATTAAAAAGATCAATGGGGGAGGGGCGTAGCCTGGTTTCAGATCTGTTTGTGCTGTCTTTTTCAAATTGCCAGCCATCAAGGTGCATACTGCACAAACAGATCAGGGACCAAGCTAAAAGGGCGGTACACAGGAAACCACTGGTTGCTACTGACGATGCAAAAATAAATAAAACAGTCACAATCAGAGTTATGAGGTCAGCTTTGCTTCTTGTCCACCAATGGTAAAGATTAGGAGTGGTGATCAAGTCAGCTGGTGAAACCATCCATAAATTGCTCTTACATCTCCAGGGTTCTTATTAAGGGTTGACTTTGGACAAGATGCAATATCTCTGCACAGATACTAGAGCTGTGGAATCAGTTACAAAAAAGATATCTTAGTTGTAGTAGCTAGCTAATGTTATGTTCTCTACTAGGCTAACTGGCTAGCTTAGCTAATAAACTAGCTATGATGGACATCATCTGTTGTCAACGAATAGTCTATTTTGGGAGTGGGAGTAACTTATTGACGTCATGAAAACCATCAAAGGCACAGGTCCTTTCTGTTGTAAAATTGAGAAACAGGCAGTTTGGCCACTTTTTGTGCCCAAAGTCAACCTTTAAAAAGCTGCATACGCCTACAATCAAAGGTCAATGCACAATGCCTCACAAGTCATTGATCAGTATCGAGAGGTAAATGCCATTAAAACAAGTTTTCAACCTATGTCATGTTTTCAACTTGTTTACAACATGTTTCAACTTACAATGATCAGAGGAAAGGATAACAGTGAGTAACCATACTATTGCTAAACATGTACTTTTTTTTGCAAGTCTCGCATTTCGTAGTTGTACTATTTGTATCTTTAAAAAAGAGACTGCTGAAATAGTACTGTTATAAAAGGGTTTTGGTATACAACTACAGAACAAATAGTGACACAGACAAGCTAACCCCGAAAAACTGTACATTTAGGCACAATAACATCCTCTCGGATAACAACACACCACTGGATGACTGTGTTTATATTGTTTATATGTTGTTGATTTTCTCTCTCCACACTCAGCTACGTAGTGGCACTGTCTGACATGTTGACATGAAATCTTGCGTTGGGACAGTCTGTGAGTCTCACTATACACAATGTTTAATTTTGCCATGCATATTGTATGGACATTCACAAGAAGGACAATTTGTCGGAACTGAAAAAAGCTACTTTCTCAGTAATGTCCATACAGGTGAATGGCTGGTGGGGGAAAGAGACATTAGCCATAAATGTAATGATATACATAGTAATCTGACAAATAAAAGCTTTACAGACACAGAGACAGACAGACACACACAGGCAGACAGACACACACACACTGCAATGCAATGACAATATGCCTGTCTGTATCTATAATCATATTAGTAGGTAGACAAGTTAACATGCTATTTCTCTGCAGCCAAGATGCAAACTTCATTATGCCCTCATTGATACTGTCAGGGAATGCTGGTAACAGAATTCAGTTTGAACCTTAAGCCTATCTCAAGGTCAACAGCTTTGAAGTCAGTATTGGCTTTCAAACAGGACTTGGTACATGGGAAAGCCATGGCAACCACTTCTATGAAGCCACTTGCACGGCTTGTTACCAGAGAAACAACATGTTTCCATGTCTTAAAATAACCACATATATGTGAATATAACAACAACCTGGCATCCAAGCTGCAATTTTTCTCACTTTCCCACAACGCCCGTTCAGTGCAATAATTTTCCTCACTTATTAAATGTGGTCTTTCTGTAACTATCTGTGTCATTACTACAGTCGCTCTACGACACTATGGCCACCTCTGAGAAAACTCCAAAAATTTAAAAAATGCAATTGCGTAGGCTATAGATATACTGTAAAGCGGATGCCTTAGCTGTTATTTGCTTTGAAAAGCAACAGCAAAGCACAAAAGGGATGGCCCTGTTTATACAGTCTGAAAATCTCCCAAACAACTCCAAACTAATTTAGAACAGTGTGGGACAGGGCACAATTTAGGTTTTTAACAGTCTAGATAAATTGACAATATGGGCACTTCCATTCAGACAACATCCGTGTACACAACATCTGATATTGACAATCCTACGTCCGGTGAATTGTTCGTCTCAAATCAGAAACTTACTTCAAGTTACCTACTGCAGCAGAACCAACAGTTGTTTTGTCCACTGGCGTTCGCTAACACGCAAAGCGTTACATTCAAAATCAGTGGTAAAAGTCTAAAAGTTACCGTTAAAGTTCAAATCGGGCATCCACGGATAGAGGTACTGCCTTGTAGAAAATCAAAGCGGAAAGGTAATTCCATTGCCGTAGGACTGAAGGAATTGTGTAGAGTACACAGAAACAAGTTGCTGGAAAGGACGGTTCTTCTTTCAGTCATTACAGGATAAGCTAGGTAGATACTAGTTGTCCAACAGTAAAACAGCACTAGAATACGGAAAACCAATGCAAAGTATTGGAATACTGTACATGTTAACCCCTTCCCTTTCCTCGCTTGTGACCGACCAATCAGGATCCACTGAGTCAAATGGATCCATACTATAACTGGGATAAACAGACAGACTTGGATGAGAGTTCAACAGCTATTTTCCATTGTCGTAATCAGTGATCATTTCATTATTGCCTCGGAAGTCTGCGATGGTGGGAGCAGCAGGTCAACAAAGGACGAATGTGAGTGACAAGACGGACGGACCAGCCCATTACTACACTATGTCCCAGCCAGCCTATCAGTGTTCAGCCAACTGCAGCATGTACAGTACTAACGGTCCTCTTGAAAGGCAGGTCGCCACCGCCGCCAAGACAACGCGATAGGGGAAGCTAAAAGTGGTCAAATGGGAAGGTGGGGAGATCGAAAGGTCAAGGTATTTTTGGAAACGGCGAAACACGACAGAGCCACCAACCCAGCAGGTGTTTTTGTGTGCATGTGTGGTTGTTTGTGTGTGTTTTGGGGGGGTAGGTACTGCAAATCAAACTGACACTGCAAAAAATGATGCTGATATGCCAAAAAAAAAATGAACTTGAAGAAAAGAATACTTGAACGATAAAAACATTTGTTCTCACCTGTGATGGGTAACTGTAATGACAATAAACAGTGTCTAATTCAGACAACTTGATTCTTAGAATAAGACAATATGTATTGTATAGTCTGACAACAAGTATATCCCAGATGGGTTGTGGGGTCTGAATTAGTCTACGTAGACAGAACATGCGGTCTTGTTACAAGCAAAATCTTATAGCCTCACTGGCAGATTTTTTTTCTTGCCTAATTCAAGCATTTTTCCCTTATTTCATTTTTTTTTTGAGGAGGCATTGTTTTGCAGTGTGGGAGACTGAAAAAATGGAGAGAAATTTGAGAGAAATTCAAGAGAAAGAGCATTGTGTCTTTCATTGCTATTTTCATTGGCGCTTTGTTTCTGCTCCTTCAGTCAAAAATAAACGAGGTGCCATTGTTGCGATGGCTACAGGACAGAAAAAGTCATAAACCGAAGGATGACCCGTTTGCACTCCCTCCCTTGCTGTCCTGGATAGAATTACATGGCTGTGATGAGTGATGTTCCTCAGTGTTCCTACGGTGACATGACATTACTACGGTAACACATTCAGGAAGTGGGCATCGACCTCCTTCCACCTCCCTGGCTCATCCCGTCGGGGGCGCTATTGGGTCGAAGTAAACACCTCTAAACTCCATTTTGGTAGCCTGAACGAATTAGTTGGCCTTCATTGAACATCTTCATGATGACTCCACAGTGATGACAGTGTCCCCGCCCATGGGAACGGCTGGGGAGGAGGCGTGGCCACAGTGGGTGGTGCAAACCTCAGGCGGGAGCTGTGATTGAATGACGAGATGCGATCGAAGAGAGCAGTCAACGCTGTCGTGGAGTAAACCCGTCCCCTCTTCTCCTTCCCCTCCTTCCTCCTCCTCCTCTTCCTCGCCCTTCACTTGGCAGCGGCACACCTCGATGCCGGAGTCGCCCGTAAGCCGGCGGTGACGAAAATGGTCCTCTTCTTCATCCTCTTCCTCCTCTCTCCTCGCTTTCTCGATGGGTTCGAAGAAGTCCACGTTGGTGGAGAAGAGGGCATGTTTCCGGGGAGAATGCATCGGGGAGCAGAGGGTCAGAGGATGCTTTAGCTCTTTGGCGCCCCCCTCAATAAGGCCGTCATCCAGGTCTCTCTTCTCAGCCATGACACCCAGGGGGTCTGTAAAACCCAGAGACAGCAGCGGCCCAGGAATTGAGGGAAGAGTTGCTGGAGGAGAACCGAGTTTCGGGGGTTGGAGAGGTGGAGGCGTTGTGGCTGGGGCCCCCTCACTTCCAATGGGAGAACGTAAATGTAGGAGGTTGGGTGGAGGACGGGGAAGGAACAGAGCCGGACATCCTCCAGGAGACAAGGGGGACCGGGCAGAGACGACCCCGTCTAGAGTTAGACTGTCCCTGGGGAAAACCCTCAGGACTGGCCTCCCTTCTCCCCCGGCCTCGCTGGCGGGCGTGGAGGCGCGGGAGGTGTCGTCTGTCTCGTAGGTCACCTGGACTGAGAAAGAGGCGCTGGATGGAGATGTGAGGAGGGAGCAAGACTCACAGGAGCAGCTGGTGTAGTTGTCAGAGCTCTGAGACGAGGTGAATCCTCCACCACCACAGCCGGAACCGCTCGGGCCGGCCCGGGAGTTGCCAAGGTAAGACGGGGGGCCGGGGGGTTGCTGCTGCTGGTGGTGGTGGGGGTAGGCAGAGCCGTAGGGGGTGAACGTGTAAGCCGTGGTGCCCCCCATCGCCCCCTGCAGGGCGAAGATAGAGCTGTAGGGGGGAGGCGGCGACGGGGGCTGGGCGGCAACCTCCTCATAGGATGGCAACTTAAATGAGGCCAGAAAACCTGCAGTACAAAACATGAAAGATGTACAGTTTATTCTATATTACAAAATATGAAATAAGTACACTACACACAATAACCATACTATCAATATAATCTATGGCAGCAGCAAGAACATAAGCAGCAATGACTACATTTGAAATTGTTCAAATCCATTAGCAGTACTAATCGAATCTTCCCAGGTTCAATAGAACAGGGCCAACTTCTACATTTCAAGAGCAATTTTAACCCAGGTTTGTTAACATGACTAATTAGCACTGAAAGCAAGGTGGAGGGGATCCTCCAGGGCCCCACAGTACGTACTGAGATCCAACATGGACGACGGATAGCTGCAGGCCCCATGGTATGCGATCAGGTTGATCTCCCTCTGTCTCTGCTGTTGTAGGAGGCGCATTTTGGCTCTGCGATGGCGGTAGGCACAGCAACAGCTGAACAAGATCAGAACGGTCCACAGCATCCAGAACCCTGCAGGATACAGGAGAACCCAGACATGTTTCATTGTATTCAATCTATTTTATTCTTCAGCCGCCGGCAGCCACGACAGTTTGCTGTTACTTTCAACTGCGGACACGGGATACCGGGTAGTATCTTTAAATATACATTATCTCACAAAAGTAAGTACACCCCTCACATTTTTGTAAATATTTGATTATATCTCTTTTCATGTGACAACACTGAAGAAATGACACTTTGCTACAATGTAAAGTATGAGTGTACAGCTTGTATAACAGTGTAAATTTGCTGTCCCCTCAAAATAACTCAACACACAGCCATTAAGGTCTAAACAGCTGGCAACAAAAGTGAGTACAACCCTAAGTTAAAATGTCAAAATTGGGCCCAATTAGAAATAATTGTTTTGTCATGTGACTCATGTTAAATTTTGTGTTATCGCTCTCACACTCCATCATACTGTTCAATGGAAGTTCAAAATGACATCTCATGGCAAAGAACTCTCTGAGGATTTGATTTGTTGCTCTACATAAAGATGTCCTAGGCTATAAGAAGAATGCCAAGACCTTGAAACTGAGCTGCAGCACGGTGGCAAAGACCATACAGCGGTTCAACAAGACAGGTTCCACTCAGAACAGGCCTCGCCATGGTCGACCAAAGAAGTTGTGCACATGCTCAGTGTCATATCCAAGGGTTGTCTTTGGGAAATAGACATATGAGTGCTTCCAGTATTGCTGCAGAGGTTGAAGTGGTGGGAGGGTCAGCCTGTCAGTGCTCAGACCATACGCCGCACACTGCATCAAATTGGTCTGCATGGCTGTCATCCCAGAAGGAAGCCCCTTCTAAAGATGAAAAAGAAAGCACGCAAACTGTTTGCTGAAGATAAGCTGACTAAGGACTGGATTACTGGAACCATGTCCTGTGGTCTGATAAGACCAAGATAAACTTATTTGGTTCAGATGGTGTCAACTGTGTGTGGCGGCAAACAAGGGAGGAGTACAAAGACAAGTGTGTATTACCTACAGTCAAGCATGGTGGTGGGAGTGTCATGGTCTGGGCCTGCATGAGTGCTGCCGGCACTGGGAAGCTACAGTTCATTGAGGGAACCATGAATGCCAACATGTACTGTGACACATTGAAGCAGAGCATGATCCCCTCCCTTTAGAGACTGGGCCGCAGGGCAGTAGTCCAACATGATATCAACCCCAAACACACCTTCAAGCCACTGACTTGCAAAAGAAGAGTGTAAAGGACGACTGGCCAGCATGTCTCCAGACCTAAACCCTATTGAGCATATAAAATAAAAATAATGGTTGCCACAAAAATATTGACACTTTTGGCCCAATTTGAACATTATTACTTAGGGGTGTACTCATTTTTTTTGCCAGCAGTTTAGACCTTAATGGCTGTGTGTTGAGTTATTTTGAGGGAACAGCAAATGTACGCTGTCATACAAGCTGTACACTCACTAATTTACATTGAGCAAAGTGTCATTTTTTCAGTGTTGTCACGTGAAAAGTTATAATCAAATATTTACAAAAATGTGAGGGGTGTACTTACTTTTGTGAGATACTATAGGTCTGACAAATGTTTCATGAAACCCCACAAATCCCAATTTACCAGTCTGACTGGAGGACCAGTCATTCAATGCTGGATTCACACCAAGCACGGCAAGCTGGTTGCGTTCCGCCGGAAGTCGATTCATTTCAATAGAGAGCACTCCACACTGTAAAATGTGGATGCGGTGTGGTGGGAGTTTAGCAAGAGTTGAAATTATCCAACTTGCGAGGTGCTTTGCCAAAGAGCACCAGAACTGGAATTTGATCTACCACAGAGGAAGAGCTAATATGTCGCTTTCACCTTTGGGTTTATGGGATTGCAAAAATGCTTTGACAGTGTTCATATTATAAACAAATACTAAACTGAAAAAGCTCCTGCTAGTCACCTTGCTGGAGGAGGACAGTTGTATGCAACGTTGTCCACCATCTTGAAAATGCGGAAGATTGATTATGATGTTGATTGCGGTGTACAAGTGTGTCTGCATTACGATGCAAACAGTGATTTTTTTTCTTCCTTGGTGTGATCCCAGCATAATGGCTGACTGTAGCTCCTGTTACACTTGAGTTAGGATGCGTTCAGCAATAAAAGTTGCAGTTCTGAACAACCAGTTAAAAAATGCTCTAATTCCATTTGTCGGGAGAGCTGTTAATGCGGTGGGCAGCTAATGTTTTTCAACTTATTGGCAAAACCTCACCCACACTACGCAAACACAGCTCGTAGGCTGCCAAAGAATGGTGCGCACATTTGTATAAAATTGTTGCTCAGTGAAAAAAAAAGGTAACGTAACAGAGCCTTAGCTGAACGCACACCTGGGCCCTAAAAGGCGTTAATAGGACGCAGCAGAAGCCCAGCGTGCCAGCTGACAAGAGCGGTTGAGCTGGGCTTCTGTGAGCGGTTAACTCACACCAAAGTTCATAGTAGTAGGTGCAGCAGCCAGTCTCTCCACAGCAGTGTCCCGTCTCACACAGGTAGCCAGGGTTGTTGTTCAGGCCTGGGCAGTACTTTGGGCTGACTACGGGTTGACTGCCTGATACACCGTGGAACTTCACCCCCTGGTGGACAAGATGTGACATGTCGACAACCGCACATTAATGGTTATTCGGCTTTACCAGTTGGAGATATCTAACAGTAGATTTGATTGAGTGCTACCTATGAAATGGCGCTTCAAATTTGGGGCAGAACATCCACTTATGACTATCATAAACAAATTATTTAGAATTTCAACTCTAAATTCCTGGGTTTACACATGGACTGCACATTTTTGTAGTATCCTCCTGTCTAACCTAAACCATTAAATGTAACTGAACTTTCAGCCTGGGATATAAATATAAACAGCTAATGAGAAATCCAATAAACAACAGTGTACATCCTTACCTTGTTAATAGTTCCCATGTCTGAACCTTTGGGAGAGACAGTCACCTGCGAAAAGAAAAATCTGGTCTTTAGACGTGTATTATCATTGATTGAGTGTAAACAAACTATCTGAAATAGATGTCAACAGTGTGCAGCCTTACCTTGTTAACAGTTCCCATGTCTGAGACTTTGGGAGAGCCAGTCACCTGTGAAAAGAAAAGTCAGGTCTTTAGACGTGTATTATCATTGATTGAGTGCAAAGTAAAAGAAAACGCTGAAGCACTTCTATGAACAGTAATAAAACATCCACGCCACTCCTACAGTAACTAACCAGAGGAGAGCACTTAAGCCAAACCATAAAACAGAGTGCTGAAGAAGAACGGCCCCGTTAGGCTGTTCATACGTATTAAGAGGATGGGTTGTGTGTATCCTCAAGGTTACCTCCCTTATTATTGACACAATGAGAGGTTTGAACAGTATTCACACCCAAACACTTGTCAGGAGCAGGATAACATAACAGAGAAACCGAGCAGATTTAAAATCAGTCAGCAGCTCAGTGTGAGGTTAAAAACTCTGTTTTCATTTTTTGGTCAGATAGCTTGTTGGGCTTAATCCCTTCTCTATTCATCCCCATCTTGGACTCTC
This sequence comes from Umbra pygmaea, assembly GCA_016801145.1. Lineage (NCBI taxonomy): Eukaryota > Metazoa > Chordata > Actinopteri > Esociformes > Umbridae > Umbra > Umbra pygmaea. Next base: position 10,471 of record JACXGM010023425.1, read on the forward strand.
CTTCCCACGTTTCTTTGATTTTCCCTCTGGCTCATTCTGTCCATCACTCTTTTTCGCTCTCCCTCCCGTTTGCCAACGCCACCATTCATCTCCAAAAGGTTAAGTATCAAAATATCTGTCTTTCTAATTGTTCTTTTTTCCTTCCACCCCCTCCCTTCTCACTGTGGTCTTGTCTCCTCTTTTCCTAGAATGCTGCGCCGTTATAGATAGTCTATAGCCTCCTATAGATCCGTATATTCCATCCATCAGTTGGTCCTGCAATAAAAGCATCTGACCAAAAGTTGGTTCGTTCAAATCGCTGAGCCGGAAAGGGAAAGAAATCTGTCATTGTCTCCCCGGGCCATTCCCTTGAATTCAACCCCATGCACCTCACCACTTTAGAAAGGTTAAACACAAAATCTGCATTTCAAATGGACCCCGTATTTAATTTCAGGTCAAGTGAACTTAGACCGCATTTACATTACGATTGATTTCAGCAACATTTTGGAATCCACTCGAGCACAGCTTGGGACGAGACACAATTGTGGTGTGTAAACATGCGGGTCTCTCTCGAACTCCACGTGAATTCCAGAGGTAGAACACAAGAAGAATCCCACCTGGAGCTTTGCAAACAGCCCAGGAGAAATGTGTATTGCGGCGAAATTCTTCACATGTGTCAATGGGCTGGGCTGGTTTCTGAGTAAAGTGCTCAGGCACCCAGCTCATGTAGTCTTGAATGACACACCCACAAACGCACGATTGCGGTATCGAGACATGACAGTGTAAATACAAACAGTATTTTGTGTAGATTCGAGCAGACGCGAAAATGTTGCTGAAATATATCGGTTTATAAACACGCCATTATTATTTTGCCATCTTTCCTCAACCATTGCTCGTTACTTTGATTGGTACTGGGAACCCGAAGGTTACGCCTCCTTACCGTTTCTGCAGGTCTGTCTGGCTCCTGAAAGGAGATGGTCATCTGGGGGAGGGAAGATCAGACAGTTAATACAAATTACACTTACATGGGCGGAGCCAGAATATCTGCTGAAAAAGAGTGCCAGAGTTTGTGTGTGGTCTAAAGTTGGGAGCCTCGACTGCTACACCAAACTCCAGGACACAGTGCTGTTTTTATCATGTACTCCAAGTCTCTCCATAAAGCTGGGCCAAATTATAAAACATCCAAATTTGGTTTAATCAGACATTTTATTCATTTCTCCAATATGCCAATATTTATAAGTCATATTTTACATATACAGGTATCTTATAAAGAGACATTAATCAACATTTTCACATCAGTTTTTGCTGTATTTTGTCTACACTGTAGCTCACCTGAATTCCCTTATTGATATTTCTAGTTGAACAATGTTTTGAAAGATGTACTAAGGTCAAATTAGCTGTCCTAACATCAGGGGGTAATCTGGGTGCTCTCATTTTACAAGCCTCTCAAGAATGTTCGCAGGACAATGATGTTTTAATAAGAGATCTCTCTCTACAGGGCCACCAAAGTCAAACTTCACCCACACACACACCTATGGAGACTCATGGGCGCATACACACACACACACACACACACACACAAAAATGTTCACAAACATTCTCTTACACACGTACACACAAACACATTTTCACATAAAGTCAGTGAATGGGGGCAACCAGGCCCACTGTGATGTCATTAGTAGCTCATCATTTATTCATTGGCCAGACTGGTATCTGTTTACAGCCAACCCGGGCCATGTTAAGTAGGGCAGAAAGAAGGAAACAACTGCTGCATAAAAAAACCCTAACATCTGTGTTCTTATTAGACAACTTAGTTCATTTAAGTCTTGTTACTATACATGTTTTAAACTGTGATCTTATATTGTTTTTTCACTAACTTAGTATTGTGGGGTTTAAAAGAATCCAAGGTATTTGTATGAAGAAACATATTCGAAACCAAATTGTACAGGATAGTCATTTAAAAAAGCAATGCTTTTAGATCTAGAGAATTATTTGTTCTACTTGCATTTAATACCAAGCAAAAATTGTACAAGTTTAAAATAATTCTGCAAGTGCAAACATGATTGTGCAACTGGCGGAGCTGCAAATATTGAACAATACTGTATTGAAAGTTAAAATAAACATTTATAATTATATTATAAAAATATAATTTATATACAAAGTAAACAATATATAGTACGTAGTCCCCAGAATCAAGCACTGTGGAACTCCTTTATGGACTGCAGTACATTAGATTCACACTGACTGAGGATTCCATTATGGTAAAGCAACTCATTCAGTAGGAATGTTGGGGAATGATGCATTTGTGAAAATCCTTACCCTGGAAATCCAGAGTTCTCGCGAGAGCACAATTTGAATTTGCTTAGCAAGTTACACAGGCACCGAGTAATGCTGCTCATTAACTATGCCCTTGTAGCCGAGCTGCACCAATCACATTGGTGTATCTGATATAGGCGGGCCAGAGGCGTGTTATAAACAGATGACGACAGCTCTGCGAGTGCGACCTCAAGTCATTAGTAAACATTGTAAGATCGCTATGGATCTACACCAGTTGTTTGAAACTGCTTTGGCCTCTACAATGAACGAGTTAGACTTGGCTTTTTGTCTAAAAGAGGAACAGAAGACGGAGCTTGAATCGTTACTTTTTAAGAAGGACGTTTTTGCTGTTTTGCAGACCAGATACGGCAAGGGTTTACTCTACCAGTTAGCTCCGCCATAGGCTTAGTGAAAACCCACTGGTGATTGGTCGTAGTGTTATCCAATTGCGTACAGTGAGATTTTCAAATGCACGCTTGGTGCCGCCCCTCTAGTTGAGTCATTTATATTACTCGATCCCAGGCCCTTAATCGTTCAGGATTTGGGTCTGGATTTTTCCAGGCTAGAAAATCCTATGAATGTAAAAAGTACTAAATCTATATGATCGTTTGTCAGAAAATTTTATAAACTCACCATGTCATTTCTGAAGGAAATGACATGTACTATATTTTCATCAAAATCTGTCTGTTTGGAATACGATGTGTTCATGGGAAAAGATGTTGATCCATTAAGTTTGACCCACCGTTTTAATGTTATTGATTAATGGAGACTTGAATTGTGTTCCATTTTGTAATTTACTGTACTATGTTTTGACTATGTACTCTTGCTAACGTTTTACCTAAGCTAGCCTCTACACCTGTAATGTAAATGGATTGCTAGCTTGTTTTCAACAGGTGTACGCTATCCAGGCCTGGATGTTCTTGTCTTATTTCCTCAGACACAAGGCTGAATGTTTTGACAATGGTCAGTTAGTTTTTGTTTTGTATACAAAGGGGTTTGTCCATGACCAGTGTTAAAAACTCAAAAAGTTAAAATATTTCCAACTTTGACCCTTGCTGACGCTGACCTCCCAATGGCAACCAATGGCACTGCAGTATGTGTTTTCTTCATATACCATACACAAAAAGAAAAAAAATAAGGTAATTTTATGTTTGTCAGAGTAGCCTTAACTGCTACTGTAAGTCCCTGTATTGCAGGACAGTTTACGTCACGTATGGGTTCAAGCCTGACCATGGGTTCTCTGACTGCCCTGGAATTTGGATTAAATAAATCTGATTATCTATCCTGCCATTACGCTCTCCAGTGACTCCTTGTGTTTAGATCGGGAACCTGTAAAAGTAAATCATCCCGTGCATGATCGACAAGGCTTCTTTGTTAGGTGAACAGTGCAAAAAGAATCGTCAGGTCAGGCAACATGTGGTTGGATGAACCATGTGCACACCCCTCGTCACCCCACAAATCTGTACAAGGAATCGTGGAGCTGCCGCAAAGGCAGCATTAGAGAGGAAATTGGGAAGAAAGGAAAATCAGGAAATAAATCCCCCCCAAATATAAAGAGTAGCCTGAAGTAAAATTTAACACTGATACCGTATGACGATATGGGTAAGAAATAATTGGCATGAAATAATTTCTGGTAGAAAAGCAACAACTGCTAGCCTGGCTAGCAACGGTGCTCTAGCTGTGTCAGAATGAGCCCTGTCCAGTGGAGAGCAAGGCGTTGAACGCTGGTCATAAACAAGTCCCTTAATTGTTATTGCTCGTTGTATTTTGATATATGGAGCTCATGTACAGTGCAATCCTTCAAAGAATAATATTCAACGATCAATCTGAATGCTTCATGCTGATGGAGTGTATCGTGTATGAGAGAAGCCAAAGTCAACTGACGGTGTTATTTTGTCACACCCCAGAAAAACAACGTGTCCCTATTGCTTTGGTATAGATTAACAACCAGATGGTTACATCACTCCCTTCTCTAACACATACGGACACAACTTCAAGGAGCTAATTATCAGTTATGCATGTTCTGGGCATAAGATGTAATGTTTGCATACTGCCATCCTAAAGACACCATCTGCATAAGAAATATGTGGGTGGGCCCACTTAACGCTTACTAACCCCAGACACAATAGATTCATTGTATTCTGCATTTCCACCTTAAACTCAACCCTATGCTCCGAACACGTGCGTAAAGACAGGATTGTAACAGGAAACTGTGCCAGTGCAAAGGCCAGTTAATGGTCGCAGACGTGATGCCTTCCTGTATGCAGGCACAGGGGATTACAATTATACATGCTCTTTAAATATAGTTATAATTTTGTGTTTTTATTTTACAAATGGCTCAGTTTGGCCAGACATCCTGTGACCCAAAAAAATGCAAATCAGCAGTTAGTGTTTGGACTCTCCATCCCTACAAGTAAATAGATACACTCACCTAAAGGATTATTAGGAACACCCGTTCAATTTCTCCTTAATGCAATGATCTACTCAACCAATCACATGGCAGTTGCTTCAATGCATTTAGTGGTGTGGTCCTGGTCAAGACATTCTCCTGAACTACAAACTAAATGTCAGAATGGGAAAGAAAGGTGATTTAAGCAATTTTGAGCATGACATGGTTGTTGGTGCCAGATGGGCCGGTCTGAGTATTTCACAATCTGCTCAGTTACTGGGATTTTCATGCACAACCATTTCTAGGGTTAACAAAGAATGGTGTGAAAAGGGAAAACATCCAGTATGCGGCAGTCCTGTGGGCGAAAATGCCTTGTTGATGATAATGAGTCAGAGGAGAATGGGCCGACTGCTTCAAGCTGATAGAAGGGCAACTTTGACTGAAATAACCACTCATTACAACCGAGGTATGCAGCAAAGCATTTGTGAAGCCACAACACGCACAACCTTGAGGCGGATGGGCTACAACAGCAGAAGACCCCACCAGGTACCACTCATCTCCACTACAAATAGGAAAAAGAGGCTACAATTTGCAAGAGCACACCAAAATTGGACAGTTGAAGACTGGAAAAATGTTGCCTGGTCTGATAAGTCTCGATTTCTGTTGAGACATTCAGATGGTAGAGTCAGAATTTGGCGTAAACAGAATGAGAACATTGATCCATCATGCCTTGTTACCACTATGCAGGCTGGTGGTTAGTGGTGCAACGGATCATGAAACTCACGGATCGGATCGGTTTTCGGATCAGAGTCACGGATCGGATCATTTTTCGGATCAGCAAAATAAAAAATATATAAAATAACTGGAATTTGGGTTAGTTGTTTTTATAATTTTCAGTGGTTATGATGAGCAATTTGAGAGATAAATTTGGTTAATATTGATCGCTGTTTAGGTACATTAAATCACCTTAAGCCTTTTCCTCGCCATAGGAGCTAATGAAGAAGAAAACTTTAAGGTGAAATTATATAATCGTCTTCTAATTATATAATCGTTGGATTTCGG
>JACXGM010023426.1:0-16216 GCA_016801145.1 Umbra pygmaea
GCTGTAAGAACAAACAATACCTCACAAGGAAACACTGACAGGAGCAAGTATAAATGAGCAAATGAAACCACACAGGTGTATGCGATTAAGATAATGACAGCACACAGGCCCATGGAGATGCAGTACCACGCTAAACACATAGGGCATAGTATACACATATATCTATATCAAAAGGGTATTCACCCACATCCCTACACTTTGTCTGCCCATAATGCGCTGAAGGAATTTTACTATGCTCAGAAACACACTCCCATTTTTCACTTTCCCAAATGCACTAAACGGCCAGTTATCGTAGCCTTTAGCCACACCCTAATACTTCTCCTCCTCTGCTCCACACGAGATATAGAGTTAACCTCAGGCACTGCAGCCCCCTTTAATACCCCAATCCCTCAGGTATTCTCATTCAATGACTGTAACCATAAAACGTTTAGAAGCATACTTCCTAAAATTGATTTATTCACTGTTCTTGCACACTCAGCTAACCCTTTTATCTTAGTTGTGTACAAATCCTGGCATAGGAAATCCACAAATAAATAAAAAAAACATTCCAAACTATAGCACTTTCTGTCAAACTGTCGCCTCAATTGTAGAAGGAACTTACAGAGCTCTGTTATCCTATACAGGTATGTGCCCAAACAGTTTTTACTTTTAAAAATCCACTTTAAAAGCCACCAGAAACACAAAATGCTTAGGTGAGTTCTTTTTTTTACTAAAAAACGTTATTTTTAGTCTACTTTGTGTACACAAACAATGTTCTTAATGCTCGAGTTCATGTGTACAACCCCTGGTGATAGTTAGAGCAAAGTTTCATGTTGTGCGCCTTCTTATTGTTTTAAAAATAGTGCCCCTATCCCTCCCATTCAACAGGCAATTTGACCAAAACCAAAAATAGGGGGAATCTTAAAAGTTGCGTTTCCATCCTAATTATGCTTATAAACAAGAGTTTGACTCATTTTGGTGAGAATTACACTTTAAATCTGCCAATAAAGATGTAATGATTTGACAGAATGAAAAGCATTGGCCAGGTTGATAAAGAAAACTGCACAGGGATGTATTTTATCAATGGCAGTTGCATTATCATTTAAGACCTTGAGTGTAGCAGTGCAGCCATGAGCAGCTCTGAAAGTTGATTGCATAGCCAAAAGTGTGCTTTGGGATTCAAAATGGTTGGTAATCTGTTTGTTATCCTGGATTTCAAAACTTTAGAAAGACAGGGCAGGATGGATATGGGACTGTAACTGTTAGGGTCAAGAGTGCCCCCCCAGAAACTAAAACATATGGGAACTCAGCCATGATGACTAACAGGAGAGAAACTGAATCACACAGGAACTCAGCCATGATAACTAATGGGGGAGAAACTGAATCACACAGGAACTCAGCCATGATAACTAATGGGGGAGAAACTAAAACACACAGGAACTCAGACATGATAACTAACAGGGGAGAAACTAAAACACACAGGCACTCAGACATGATGACTAACAGGGGAGAAACTAAAACACACAGGAACTCAGCCATGATGACTAATGGGGGAGAAACTAAAACACACAGGAACTCAGCCATGATGACTAACTGGGGAGAAACTAAAACACACAGGAACTCAGCCATGATGACTAACTGGGGAGAAACTAAAACACATAGGAACTCAGCCATGATGACTAGCAGTGGAGAAACTAAATCATGTCAGGTACCCTAAGAGAGATTGTGACAAATATCTTGTCTTTATCATTTTTTTGCATTCCTCCTCTTTGTTTATATTAGCATTTTTCATACTGTCACACCTTTTTTGGAATTGGGGTTGTAATTTCCTGGTTAACTGGCAGAGGCCATATGTGAACACCTTGGCCCTGTCAACTACTAAGTGCGACAGACGGGATGGTGACACGACACAAAAATATATCACGTCAATCTGTTGAAACGCTGGGAGGAACCCGCAGCAGCCATCTGTGCCCTAACCACATGCATCCAGGACGAGGTGGCCATGGGAGATGACCTTGGCCCTGCTCAACTTCAAGAACTCTGGGAGCTGGTTAGAAAGTTCTCTGTTGTCTTTTCCCCACAGCCTGGACAAGCCCACGAGGTACAGCACCAGATCTTCACTAACTCTGGGGTGGTGCGCCAATGGCCCCACCGAATTCCAGAGACCGAAGTATAGCCCTCGAAGCTGAGGTCGCCAAGATGAGGGACATGGACATCATAGAAGAGTCCCATAGTCCCTAGTCCAACATGGTGATGGTGGTCCCAAAACCAGATGGCTCCCTTCGGTTTTGCAACGACTTCAGGCGCCTCAACTCTGAGTCTAAGTTCGACTTCTACCCCATGCCCAGTGTGGATGAGCAAATCAAATGTCTGTGCGGGGCTCCGTACATGTCCGCCCTTGACCTCACCCAGGGCTACTGGCAGGGGCCTATTTCTCCAGTGGCTCAGGAAAAACCTGCCTTCAGCACCCCTAGTGGCCACTGGCAGTAACGGGTTCTCCCCTTTGGCCTGTATGGGGCTCCAGCGACGTTCAACTGTTTACGTACAGTGACATCAACTACCTCAGAGATGAGTATCTCATCTCTGCTCATTCTCTTTAATTTGCCAACATTTATGTCAAACCAAAGTGCTATCCAATCCTTCAGACAACTTAAAGAAAATACATCCACCATACAATAGCATACAGTATATGACATGTGTTTTATTGGCATATCTTTTATTTTCATGTCAACGAAAATGTAAAATGGGGGCTCAAATTACAGCCACGCAGTTGGTTTAATGAATTTCTCACATGGTCAATAAGGATGTGGTTTCCTATTTCTCCTTAGTTTCACCTTGGGAAGTTTAATTATAAGGGCTAACATGATACTGTGAAGAAATGAATCATTACCTGCTGTCTGGGACAGGGAACAAGGGGGGGGAATTTTTTAATCTATAAAATGCACTAGCAGAGACTATGCAACGCGTGTTTTACAGGAAAAGGGTGATGTGAGTGTTCAGGCTGTAATTATATACTCTGTTGTGTTCCTGTCCGATGATGGTGGGGGTGGCCATTTAGGGAACGCACTAATGTCATTAGCAGACAGCGAAACTAGATTTTCTATTTCAGTTGGTGCAGTTGAGTCCCTGGCTCTGGTTTCAGACATTGATTTCATTTAGCTGTGCTTGGATGACAGCAGGTCGGCTTGATGGATAAAATGTGTCCAGTCTTCCTGAAGGCTGGAGATACAGTCAGCCGAGTGACAACCCTCTTTATTAAAAGCCTTCCTGATATAAAAACCAGCAGCAATGACAGTGGTCCCCTGAACGATACTGGCCAAATAAATTTTAACATTGCTTTTTTGTAATGTCCTGGATCATTCTCGATTTTAGCCTGTTACTTGGGATATTTTTGCTACATACCACCCCTTAGGCCCCTGTGTGGTCCAGGCCTCTATGTCACTGCCTCGCAGCACAGCTGTGTCATTGCAACCAGGTGTTTGAGCACTGGTTGCGTCACACTAACATTGCACCTGGGGAACAATTAAGACCACCCAGTGTGAAACAGATCAATGTCAGACAGGGTGCCTTACCAAGAAGCTAGTGGCTTCTTCTGGTAAATTGGCTGCCTATCAGTTATGGTTGTTGGCCAGGGAATGTGTTCTCCTCTAGCCATGTGTGCCAGCAAATACTTTCTGGTAGCGCAAGCATTGAGAAAAAAGCAAAATGGCTTGAATTGTCACTCTGCTCTGGAGTCATTTTGCACACCCTATTCTATTCGATGAAGTTAATTATATCCATTATAATGATCTCCACAAATAACAATAACTCTAGCAACACTGTGTTTAAAAATATGAACTTAAACTTTACTACTTTATCTTGCATTTCTTAGCTATGGACAATTGTTTTAGATACGGACCTGAATGTTGAGGATTTGGTAACCAGCATAAACAAGCTCACTCTTGTGCCTGTCACCTCATAATCAGAACCACATTACAATGGGAGAGTCAGGTTTCCCAACCTGTAATGCAACAGTGTATTCAGAATGATATGAAATATATAACCCAACAATGTCAAATTTGACAGAAAACACATCCATGACTTGAGACTACATGGAGTTATATCACTCAATAAAAATAATTAATAGAGCCATAATCTATGTATTTTCCATTACTTGGAATAACAGATGTACGGTATATCTCTTGGTCCGAGATACCTCTGTATCCTAAACGGACTCAGTGGGTGAGTTGTCTGCTGATTATGTAGCCGATTGGAGAACAGAGCTATTTTCAGCTGGGTATAGGGCCTTACAATTGAGCGTTTTCAGTATCATGCTGACATATGAGAGGCTGTGGATGAAGAAGCTGGTTGTGTTACACTTTGTCTGTGCTTCTAAGGCTGGGTAGACTATTTTGACAAATTCTCTAAAATAAAAAATTGACGCCACAAATTTTAAAGGAAATTAATTTACTTTTTTTTTCATGAGCTTGAGAGGACATTGCTGCAGTTAGCATTCCTATTGTATCCTCCTCCCAAGCCCCTTGTTGAATATATATTATTTATTTTTACATTATTATTTATTAATACATTATTTTATTTAACACATTGAGACTTAGGTCTCATTTACAAGTGTGCCCTGGAACACAACCAAGCAAATGGCACACATACATTCAATACGTAACATTAATTAGACATGAACATAATTAGTTAAAACAAACACATTCATCAGAATAAAAGCCTTTGGCCAATGATAGAAAATGACCCATAGATACTAAAGCATCCATATAGTGGCGCAGACTGGATACATCTGTGGCATTGTGTTATGTGAAAAAAATTCTCATTTTAGAGTGGCCTTTACTGTTCACACAAGGAGTACATGTGTATTGATCATGTTTTACAATCAACCTGATATGCAACACCTGTCATGTAGACGGATTATCTTGGCAAAGGATGCTCACTAACATAGAGAGACCGTAAACAAATTTGTGCACAACATTTCAGAGAAAAAAAACTAGCTGTTGCATATTTAGGTCCCACCTTATTCCTCATTTGTTTGTATGTTGTTTATATTTTCATTTATCTGGAAATTGATTGCTTAAAAAACCTTTTTCCCCCCACCTGTTCTACCTGTGACGTGGGTATTGCTGTGCATGTAATATAAAGAAATTAATAATATAGAAAAATGCTGATGATGAAAAACAAAAAGCACTCCCACGATTCCACACCCTTCAAAAAAACACTCACCAAAGCATCATAAAAGGTAATTCTGTTCTGTCAGTTTCAGCCTTCAGCATCCAAATTCAACCAGCATCCAGTGGCCAACAGAGGGAGACATTTCCCTTTTTCAGATTCAACTCAGTTGCCCTGCCCTGAAAACATGATAGCTGTGTATGAATCACCAGAGAAAAGGTGTAAGTTAGAACAACCCCTTCAAACTCATAATCCTAAATCCTAAATACAAAATTATTTTGTATCAAGGCCAATAAATAAATGATCAGCGGTCAATGTATATTCAAAATATAAATGTCAGTTGCTTGATCCCTGTGTCTGGAATCAGAGACACAAGCATCCATGGAAAAGAAGACGTAAAGGAAGGCACACATAAATTGACAAGAATTGATGACAGTAAACAGTTAAAACTAGTATTCTCTAACGAGGCCTGACCATATTTTGAGGCTTGCCACAGTAGGTGAACCATACGCTAGCTACTCAATTGGTTTATATCTGTCAAAATTCAATTTATTTCCAGGACGGAAGCCAACAGAAAAGTAAGCAGTTTATATCAAAGCTAATTAATTGAATGCATCAAGCACACTTGGGAGCAAATAGGTTTCTTTGTTCGGTGATACCATGGTGACTCAGGACTCCTAAACGTTTTAGATGATCGAAAACCTGAAGAAAGTCATTGTTAGCTACAGTCTTTCCAGCAGATGTGCTCAATGCTGTGACCTCTCATACCCACGCCAAGGACTATAACAGTTAACATGGTGATGCAATCTGAACATATTGATTTCAGCTCAAAGCCAATGGCAGAACTTTACGAGCAGAAGGTCAGCCATTTAGAAACCAACACTTTTGGTCACATAAACCAAAACTGGCAGGTGTTACACACTTGCATTTAATGTAAAGATTTTCTCGTACCTAAATTGCAAAACACTTACCACATTTTAGTACAAGTACAAATTATTAAGCATCCACATAATTGTTAATTACAAACCCTCTGGTTTAAAATATAAATATTATTAATTTCTCACAGATACTACATTCAGATTTTGATATTAATTTCCCTCAAAACCTTGCTCTCACACTCAAATTGACACTGCTCCCGCTAGGATATATATATATATACTTTTGAAAGTAGCCATATATATATATATATATATATATATATATATGAGAAATGCTCTTAAATTGAAATAATGCACTCTTGAATAAAGATAGGAATATAACTCCTTATAAACGTCCTATTTTGGCCTGGTTGTGTAATATGCTGTTTACATGTGCATGCACTAAGTAGAAAAAGTATCATACCTCAGTCATGACATTCCAAGTTTAAATCGGGTGGTTTTAATGCATGGACTGTAGCTTAGTACACAATCTACGAGGGTAAATAGCGCCAAGTTTACAATCAGTGGTCAAAATCCTGGACTGCATCTATAAGATGAAGCATTAGTTGTTATAGATATAAATTGTGTATCTTGTCTCTACCTTGAATTGAACCCTATGAGAAATGCATTTGTTTCAGAACATAATCTGAACACGTCTGCAGAAGACTGCTAGTAACTGATAAGAACGACGCATTGGACTGGACCTGTCAGACATAAAGACAGACTGAGGACGTCCCCTGGCTCTCAGTTCAGCCGGGACAAAGACAGAAAACTCAATTAGCCTGCTACGCACATAGCCAGAGAGATTTACCATGTATGAGCTCATGCGCTAGCTCCACCAGAGGGTGAGACACAACCCCAGTGCCTCTCTGCTTACTAATTCGTCTGTGGAGTGAGGACACAATTGGGACTGGGACTGAGCAGAGGGCTTGGGGGGCCACATCTATCTACCACCCTGAACCCGTTGAAAATGTTCCCCCAAAAACAATGAGGATCATGAGCTCTGACCTTGGGGCTATATTCAAGGTTCAAGGTATTTTTAAAAGATACCAAGAGATATATGCTTGCAAAACTATATGCGCCGTATGCATACTTATTAGCAACCCCTGGGTTTCCCCTTTGCAAATAATGACAGAAGTAGGCCTACATGGCCACCTGTTAATAATTTGGAGAATTGCAGACACTGATTGAATCTTGGAGTCACCAAGAATCCAAAAAGACAAATAGATGCCACCTCCATCCCAATATGGACAACTTGTCAGAGGAAACACTCTACTCGCATGAAGATAGAAATATTAGTGGGGGGATCCCACGCATGGTGATGTGGGATAAGCCTTGCTGGACCAGCTACGTCATGATAGTCAGTTGTTCGAGTTTGACTATGGGTTCTCCGACTTTGCCCGGTACCTCCAGCATGAGGAAGCGCAGATTGGAATAGTGCTTCTCAGGATTTGGGTTAGATAATTAGTCTATCTACCTTGCTACATCGCTCTCCAGCGACCCCTTGTGTGCAGATCCGGTGCCTGTAAATTCAATCGTCAAGTCAAGTAGGTGTTAGTTGGCGAGTGTAATCATCCTGTACATGATCTGCCTAATGACTTCTGTGTTAAATGAGCAGTGTGAAAAGAATCGGCCGGCTCAGCGACATGTGGTTGGGTGACCCATGATTGCGAGACAAACTGGGAATAAAAAAATAGGGGGAAAAAGATATCAATTTAGAGTTAGCTATAATGTAATTAGGAAGGATTTAATCTTTAGTCAGACGAGACAAAAATTGAGCTTTTTGGCTACAATCTCCACCGTGAGGCATGTGACTCTGTGGGGCTGATTCCAACAGCCCTGGGAATCCTGTTACATGAAATGACATCATGAAATCAGTTGAGCTGCACATTTTTATTGCTTCTGCTGAGGTGAAACTGGGTGGTTGTTTGTTCTTCCATTCCAGCAGGACTAAGATTAAAAGCATCTCTCCAGATCCACAGAAAACATCACTGAGCACAGAGTCAATGGCCCTTCCAGTCTCTATTAAAAATGGTGGGGTGAGCTGAAGTGGTTTTCACAAGTGTGGACCAAGGACGATGAAGGAGGTGAGGAGATTCTATTCATTCTTCTGCCTTAGCAAACATTAGAAGTCTCAGTGCTATTATATTAGCAAGGTGAGGGTTTACAAATTACAAAGTTAGTTTTGGAGAATAAATTATTAAGAAGTGGATATTACTTGGAACAATTTGACCTTGATTAAAGATAAAGTGTTATGATGTTAAGATCAGGCCGATAAACAGCATTTACATTTCATAATAACCTTATTTTGCAAGATGATATTGCTGTGCTCCTGCACAATCCAAATTATCCTAATCTTGGTATGGTTGAGCCTAGTCTGGAAGATTTCCAATACTATCTGAATCCACGTCTGAAGAGACACACGTCTGAGTCAGAGGAATTGTTGTTTGGCTGTGACAAGAGTAAAACCTTCGTCCTTTCTATCAAGGTCAACATTCCTGCAATGCATCTGTCCCCCAGTAACGACCCATCGGAAAGACGCCTATCTGGCAGCTGGCCAATCAATAGAAGCACTAATCAACATACTCATTGTTTCAACTGATGAATCAGAGAAAAGCTTGGAGTATACCATATGCAATCACTGCCAGAACAATGAAGTCGAGCAGCTATGCTAAAATGGTAAAATGTATATCTGTTTATTCAAATAAAAACTACAAACTACGGAGTCATATGAGACAGTCGTCATCCAGACAAATATGCCCATTATTACATGCTGATTAAAAAACAAATAGAGAAAATGAATCAAGTTATAGTTATAATGAATCTGTCATAAAGCTTCTAAAAGCAGTACTGATCACTGTTCATAAATATAATATACAACGCTAAATCTGAAAAATTTGAAAACAAAGAGGAGTGCTTTGCAAATGTACTTTGACTTTTATTTAAACAAAAAACGTATAAAGACAAGGTGTTAGATGTTTTACGTAATCAAATGCATAGTTTATTAAGGTCAATATTTATCTTGAAATTGATGCATGCAACACGTTCCAAAAAAGTTGGGACAGGAGCAATTTAGGATTAATAGCGGTGTGACAATTTGAAATCAGAAGGTGATATGAAACAGGTTAAGCAATCATGTAATCATAGTATATAAGGAGCCTCGAGAAAAAGCCTAGTCCTTCAAGAGCAAGAATATGTTGAGGCTCAATAATCTGCCAACCGATGCGTTGGCGAATAATCCAGCACAAATCTGTAAGATTTGGGGCATTTCACCTTCTACAGTGCACAATATAATTAAAAGAGTCAAGGAATCCAGTCAAATCTCAGTGAGTAAAGGGCAAGTCTGAAAACCCCTTCTAAATGCGCCTGATCTCCGATCCCTCAGATGTCACTGTCTTAAAAACCGTCATGAGTCTATAATGGATATCCTGATGTGAGCTTGGGAATACTTTGGTAAACCTTTGTCAGTCAACACCATTTGCCTGCTGCATCCACAGATAAAAGTTAAGGCTTTACTATACAAAGTGTCCAGAAGTGCTGCTGAGTTCTCTGGGCTCGGTCTCATCAGGAGTGAATGGTACGGTGTGTAGTGCATCAAACCCATTGTGTGATTACCGTTCCATTTCTCCCAGTCCGGACGGTAATGCGAGCCCCCAATTAAGATCCACCGACCGCAGTTGATGTACACATTTTGGAGCAACAAATGCTGCCATAAAGACATCACCTCTTCCAGGAACGTCCCAGCATTTTCCTGCAGGACAATGCCAAACCGCGTTCTGCCCAGATTAGCGCAAGGTTGCGTAAGCAGAAATTGCGGGTGCTAGCATGGCCTGCCTGCAGTCCTGACCTGTCTCTGATTGAGAATGTGTGGGGCATTATGAAGCGCATCATAAGGCATCAAAGGCCCCGTATAGTTGCACAGCTGAAGACATGCATAATGGATGAATGGGGGGAAATAATGTTTGCTAAACTTAACCAACTGGTGTCTTCAGTGCCCAAACGCTTAATAAGTGTTTAATAAGATGTTACACAGTGGTAGACAGTCGACTCTCCCAACTTTTTTGGAGTGTGTTGCAGTCATTAGATATGAAATTAGTGTATATTGTCAAAAATGTTATAAATTCACTAAGTGAAAATCAAATAATGTGTTAATAATGTTTTCAATATAGCACAGGGTGAATACATTCTCAAATACTGTCCGAACCTTTTCACAATTGGGGTTGTAGTAATGAGATTAATAGCCAGGTTCTATACAAATCAAAGTAAATAAAGGAAAAAAATCTTTGATTTGAATGTTTATGGTTTTGTAGAGTTTCAGTGGAACCTGAGCACCACACCATGGACATCATCTGAACTGGGACTGTCTGTAAATGCCTCAGCTGGGTCTCCAGGGTATTAGACCCACCTGGCATAGATGGAGTAAATAGTGCTCTATTTAAGACACCCTGTACTGGTGTCTGCTTTTGTTCCCGTGTTTTTGTGTTCCAGCGTTACTTCACTGTGTGTTTATTGTTTTGTGTCAGTATTAAAAGTACTTCCAACTCTGCATCTGGAATGCACATTGGAAACATATTGTCTCACACAGACAGATTAACAGATTTAAGGACAAACAAACATAAAATGTCTCAGTAAGGTGTTGGGCCACGACAAGCCACCAGAAACCTGGAATTACATGGATTTCTGCATAAATTTGACAATAAATTTGATCTAATCTTTGATTTAGTTTTAGTTTAATCTTCCAATAAGACACAACAATAGACAAACACAGTCTCCTTAAATGAATAAAACACATCATTGTATTTATCTTTATATAAAAACATAATAAAAAAATTCACAGTTAATGACTTCTCCAAAAACTAATTGGAGTCAGGATACAGATACAGTAACCTGGAGTCCAAACAATGAGACTGCCCAGCCCTATAAATACACACATGTTAAATTAGCTATTTACTAGAAGCATTGCCTGATGTAAATCATGACTTGAACAGAGGAGATCTCAGAAGACCTTAGACTAAGAATTGTTGACTTGCATAAAACTTGAAAGTGGTACAAAAGAACAATATATAGCAAAAATTACGTTATCACCCCTACTTATAGCGGGTCTGGTTTTGAGGGTTTTGGCTAATCCCCTTAGATCTAGTGAAGGGTTACCTTAATGCTACAGGATAGAAAGGTGTTTTAGACAATTGGGTGATTCCAACTTTGTGGCAACTTTGTGGAGCAACTTGAGTAGCCTGCACAGATCCCTGACCTCAACCCCATTGAACACCTTTGGGATGAATTGGAATGGCGACAGTCAGCCAGGCCTTCTTGTCCAACATAAGTGCCTGACCTCACAAATGCTCTTTTGGCTGAATGGAAAAATATTCCCACTGTAACACTCCAAAATCTTGTGGAAAGCCATCTTAGAAGAGTGGCGGCTGTTATAGACAGAGAAAATTGAGCACTGTTACTACTAAGCAGCCATCCTGCAAAGATGACTTCAAGAGCACAGCGCAGAATGCTCAATATATCTTCTGGAGTGGAACATTTAGATTCCTGACCTCAACCTTTATGAGATGTTGTGTCATGACCTCAATAGAGTGATTCACGCCAGGCATCCTAAACATATTTCAGAATTTAAACAGTTTTGCAAAGAGGAATGTTCCAAAATTCATCCTGATTGTTGTTCAGGTCTGATCCACAACTACAGAAAACATTTTGTTGAGGTTAATTGCTGCCAAGGTAGCTGCCAAGTGTTCACATACTTTTCCATCCTGCACTATGAATGTTTACATATTGTCTTCAATAAAGACATGAAAACCACAAATTTGGCAAGGTGCTGCCCAGGATTATGGATAGATATTCAACTTCACATCTGTCTTTGTATAATTTGCACATGACCATTTTCAGCCATGTTCATCAAGTTACCTATCCTAGTGTTGTTTCTCTTGTGCTGCCACTTTACATTCCAAATAATCTACCTCTCTTTTTAAAACATATTTGCACTGAATGTACAGTATTCTTTAATCGAAACGAATACCGTTTATATGTTTAACTGTATACCTGAATGTTTGTACTCTGTGTGTAACTTCATGTTGCCTACACCTTCTGCCTTATCTTGGCCATGTCGCGATTGCAAATTAGAACTTGTTCTCAATCGATAAACCTGGTTAAATAAAGATTAAATAAAATAAATAAAAATCTGTTGTGTCTGTGTACTAGATTTCAGTACTTTCTACATCTTCTTTAACATTTTTTGGTGGTATTTCATTATTTGTATAGACAGGACAGTAGAATGCAGAGGCTAGGGACAGGGATGTAGAGGGAGTCAGACAGCAAGGGCACAGATACTTGGCCGAGACAGGGCTCGAACCTAGGTCGCCAGGGGGCATGTGTGGTCTGTAATCAGGAGCTTAGTCTGCTAAACCAATCGCTGGATTGATTTCAATTATTAACACAAATCGGTTACAAGCAAGAGAAGCATATCACAGTGAGTGGCTGTATCCATTAAGCATTGAGACTGGAGCCTACATGTTTTCTGTAGACTAAATTATGCAAGCCTGCATTTGTGTCGTGGCAATGCCTCTGGCGCTGTTGTATCCTACTTTTGTGATGGCATTGCAATTTAATAATAAGGAAATGTATTTAGTCAGAGTAGGGAGGGGTTTAACTTTTCAGCCAGTGTCTTCACTTGGCCCACACACAGTTGATGAGCTACAGGTAGATTAACTGGTACGTAACATAATAATCAATTATCATGGCAGTGAAACGCAATTACCCTCAGAGATTACAAGAACCAAAATGGAATGTTCCATGCTCATCAGTCATCAATAAATTGAATAGAGCATCTCCTTAGGGGTTAGCGAGCCTATCTGCAATTCCTCAGGGAATATCTGGGACATTAGGAAGGCGAAAGACGACAGGACACAGCATCTGAGGATCCGTTTTGATTTCATCATCATCAGACCACTAATGCAAACTGTCCCATTCAGTATCACCACAGAGGTGGTCAAAGGGCTGTGTTCAAACATATACCTAATATTAAAGATGCAGTGGGTGATTTTATCCACTAGATGTAAAAAGGGGAGCTATTCAGCTAAAACGTATGTACTACATGTGCTCAGTCATGATTTGTGCCTCATGTCTTCAAGCCACCCAATTTGAACTTCCAATTTCATGGCTGAGGTACGACAGTGATTCTACTCAGATTGTATGCATATATAAACAGAAAATTACACACCCAGGCCTAAATGGGAGGTTTTAAAAAATAATATTGTTAATTGCAAAGGTCTAAGACTGCACCTTTAATTTACAGTAGATGTTCCCATGTAGAGGCTTCTCTAGGTTTCTTCCATCTATCAATATGTTTCCATTACAAGTCTGTTTGCTCTCTAGGGTCTAGGCTGAGTTAATGCATAACATCTGTTTTAAAATAGAGCTTCATAAATACATTTGATATATTGATTGATTTATTGATCATCTCTATTGTAGCCTACGCAAAGACGTTGTTTGTGATCAACACCAGCAATTAATGCTCTGAACCCACCTGCCATTTTCTATTAATTGACAACTTCTCAAGTTACATAATTGATTGGTCATAGCAAAAGCACTTCCTTTTGCAAAAGTCACTGATTCTTAACATCTAGGTTTGAAAATACATGTTGATTGTGGTGTGCTGTTGAATGTAATAACAGTAATATGACATTTCACAAGTACATTGACAAATCTTTAAATGTATTAATCTGTATATAGTACATTATATAGCCAAACATATGTGCACAACCCTACTAACGGTGGAGGAGAGATAATGGTTATGTCCCCTTAGTTGATTAATTGTTTTAATGCTACAGGATACAAAGTCATTTGAGTTAATTGGGTGCTTCCAAATTTGTGTCAACAGTTTGGGGAAGGCCCTTACCTGCTCCAGTATGACTGTGTACCTCTGCACAAAGCGGTGTCCATTACACAATGGTTCGATGAGTTTGGTGTGGAGGAATTACACAGAGCCCTGACCTAATCCCAATTGAACACTTTTGGGATGAAATGAAACAACTGATTGACATCCAGGCCTTCTCACCAGTGCCCAAACTCACAAATGCTATTTTGGCTAAATGGGTACAAACTCCCACAGACACACTCCAAAATCTTCTGGAAAGCTCTGTATTGATGAAGATGGTTTTGGAATGGGAGGTCCAATAATCTCAAATGTGTATGATGTTCAGGTGTCCACATCATTTTGGAAATAGTGTACTATTGGAAATAGTGTACTATTGGAAATAGTATTGGAAATAGTGTACATAGTGTATTCTTCTATATGTTCAATACTATTGAGAAATTGAGATTTGCCTTGAATGCTCTCTTGCCATCGCAAATTCAGTTAAATAATAATAATAATACATTCAACTTTAAAGCGCCTTTCAAGAAACCCAAGGACACTGAACAGCAATGAGAGAAAAGTAATAAAAACAATATAAGTAACAATAATAAACAAAAGGGGTAATAAGGGATAGCTAGAGCTCAGGGAGTAGCAAGCTATTCTGAGGGGAAAGCCAAGCAATAAAAAAGCCATATAATAACCATTCTATCAGTGTAATGCAGTTTATCATAATCAGTCTGAACATTAAAGAAGATCAGTTTGTCAAAGAAATACATGTTATTGGTCGTAAGGGTCAACATGCGATTGCCAACAAGATGTCAAGACTGAGCCACTCCAACATCCGTCTTGAACACAGCTCAGTGGTGGTATGTTCATTGCAACCGTACATCTCAGAATTTCTCCCAAATTACGTTCTCAGGGAACTATTTTAAAAACCTGAATTACGTTATATGCCAACATATTTAAGGTTTTTTACGTTTGAACTGCACGTTTCGTTATTAGGCTATATCTGTACTTCAATTACGTTGCTCCGGTACATTTCGTTTAGCGGATTTATGCGAGAACATTCCACACATTCCATAGCGTTCGAAATGATATAGCAACATTCACATTTAAGGTTAGCTAGGAGGATACTAACGGTTAAGGTTAGGCATGAGGTTACTAACGGTTAAGGTTAGATATGACGTTACTAACGGTTAAGGTTAGATATGACGTTACTGATGTTAAGGTTAGAATTAAGGTTAGGGTTAACATTACAAAAAACGATAATCGCGTGTCTGCATGACGCAAACAATGTAGAACAAAACAAACACAACGTGCCCGTCTAGATTTGAACTCGCGAACACTGGCATGCAAGTCGCGGATTTATACGCCCATCCACCATCCCCGACCTCCACCCTAGCAAAAACTACGCTATTTGCATGCTACGTCATGATCTTCACATGTTCATATTTGACGTTTTTCGAGTGTTCAATTTATTTCCCTAAAAACGTAATTGACCCTCTCATACGTTCATATTTCGGTTTTACAAAACAGTTCCCTCAGAACGTATTTCATGTGATTTAGGGCTGGTTCATTGCAACGTGATCTCACAAAATTCTGTGAAATAAACACGGACCTTTAACTTCTAAATCTGTGGCATCTTCACGGAATCGCATGATGACGAGTGTAGATAGCATACATTTTGTAGGTTGGTAGGATGAGGATGGTGGACGGTTGTATAAACATGCGACTCACATCCCAGAAATTGCAAGTTCAAATCCAGGCGGACACTTTGCATGTAATTTGTTTTCTATTCCAGCTCAATGCAAACGTGTTACAAACGTGATTTTTTATCCTTTTTTCCCTCACTGTCACCATGTTTACAAACAATACATTACAACATAATACATGTTACATGGGTAAGGGTTTGGGTAAGGCTTAGATTGATTTAACAGCAAGATATCACTGAATTCAGTGAAATCAACATGCCATCACTTCCGTGTGCCCATCGCTGACTTTTCTGCGCTTCCGTGTACCTGCCAAGGATTTTGGTCTGTGTTGATTTCACAGAATTCTGTGAGATCAGGCTGGTTCATTGCTGTAAATGTACACAGCTCAGTGCTGGTTTGTTCATTGCTGTAAATGTATACAGCTCAGTGCTGGTTTGTTCATTGCTGTAAATGTATACAGCTCATTGCTGGTTTGTTCATTGCTGTAAATGTACACAGCTCAGTGCTGGTTTGTTCATTGCTGTAAATGTATACAGCTCAGTGCTGGTTTGTTCATTGCTGTAAATGTATACAGCTCAGTG
>JACXGM010023428.1:0-16216 GCA_016801145.1 Umbra pygmaea
GTGTGTGTGTGTGTGTGTGTGTGTGTGTGTGTGTGTGTGTGTGTGTGTGTGTACTCACCTAAAGGATTATTAGGAACACCTGATCAATTTCTCCTTAATGCAATGATCTACTTAACCAATCACATGGCAGTTGCTTCAATGCATTTAGGGGTGTGGTCCTGGTCAAGACAATCTCCATAACTCCAAACTGAATGTCAGAATGGGAAAGGTGATTTAAGCAATTTTAGCGTGGCATTGTTGTTGGTGCCAGACGGGCCGGTCTAATATTTCACAATCTGCTCAGTTATTTTCACGCACAACCATTTCTAGGGTTTACAAAGGATGGTGTGAAAAACAAGAACATCCAGTATGCGGCAGTCCTGTGGGCAAAAATGCCTTGTTGATGCTAGAGGTCAGAGGAGAATGGGCCGACTGCTTCAAGCTGATAGAAGGGCAACTTTGACTGAAATAACCACTCGTTACAACCGAGGTATGCAGCAAAGCATTTGTGAAGCCTCAACATGCACAACCTTGAGGCGGATGGGTTAAAACAGCAGAAGACCCCACCGGGTACCACTCATCTCCACTACAAATAGGAAAAAGAGGCTACAATTTGCAAGAGCACACCAAAATTGGACAGTTGAAGACTGGAAAAATGCAAAAAGTTGCCTGGTCTGATGAGTCTCGATTTCTGTTCAGACATTCAGATGGTAGTCTGAATTTGGCGTAAACAGAATGAGAACATGGATCCATCATGCCTTGTTACCTCTGTGCAGGCTGGTGGTGGTGGTGTAATGGTTTGGGGGATGATTTCTTGGCACACTAGGCCCCTTACTGCCAATTGGGCATCGTTTAAATACCACAGCCTACCTGAGCATTGTTTCTGACCATGTCCATCTCTTTATGTCCACCATGTACCCATCCTCTGATGGGTACTTCCAGCAGGATAATGCACCATGTCACAAAGCTTGAATCATTTCAAATTGGTTTCTTGAACATGACAATGAGTTCACTGAATTTTGAAACTATTTCATTATGAATCTCCATTACCGCTTACATTGTGGGTTGTTTGCTCCACTACTATTTTCCAAGGTATAGTTCAGAAAGTCAAATGTTTTTAAAATGGCCCCCACAGTCACCAGATCTCAACCCAATATAGCATCTTTGGGATGTGGTGGAACGGGAGCTTCGTGCCCTGGATGTACATCCCACAAATCTCCAACTGCAAGAGGCTATCCTATCAATATGGGCCAACATTTCTAAAGAATGCTTTCAGCACCTTGTTGAATCAATGCCACGTAGAGTTAAGGCAGTGCTGAAGGCGAAAGGGGATCAAACACAGTGTTAGTAGTATGTTGTTCCTAATAATCCTTTAGGTGTGTGTGTGTGCGTGTGCGTGGGCGTGCGTGTGCGCGTGTGTGTATATATATAGTTGAAATCAAAATAAAAAATTATTCAACCCCCATTGCAAATCAGGTTTATTGTCAACATTTACAGATTGTCAGCTGTTTGGACTTACCATGTCAAACAAAAGCAATTGAAATAGCCCAAGACAACGAATGCTCCAAGTTGTTTCCACAGATCCAACTGAAATAATGTCATAATGACTTCTCCATTCTCAAAACTATTCAACCCCCTGATCAAAGGTTTCATTAGTTGCTCCAGGTGTGCTTGAGCTGAAACACATGAAATACCTGAACTGACTAGGGGTTTGTAGAAACATGGCTTCATAGTAGAAACATGGCTAAGACAATAGAATGGTCCGAAAAGAGGAGCGATCACAAACAAGGAACAGGATACAAGAAGATAGTGAAGGCACTGAATATTCCCAGAGACACTGTTGGAAACATATTTTGCAAGTTCAAAGTTAAGTGAACAGTGGTTACACTACCTGGACGGGGCAGAGAAAGGAAGCTTTCAACTGCAATCAGATTTCTAAGATGGCAGGTCTTCGAGTTACTGCAAAAGACCTGCAGCAAGACTTGGTGAGTATAGTTTGGCGCGTACTAAATGCAGAAGTTTTCAATGCCAGAACCCTAAGACGCACACCAGTACTGACCCAAAAGCTCAAGGAAAGTCTGCTCCAATATGCTCAAAATCATAAAAAGAAGCCTGAGTTATTGGGATTCAGTTCTGTGAATCGATAAAACAACTGTACCCTTTCGGCACAATGGATCACTGGTATTTCTGGAGAAAGAAGAATGAAGCATTCTCTGAAAAGGACACTGCCCACAGTCAAGCATGGTGGTGGCTCGGTTCAGTGATGCTCTGAGGCTGCTTTGCATCCTCTGGCATAGGAAACCTGCAGTGTGTGGGAGGCAAGATTAAGTATCAGGAACTCCTAGGATAAAACGTCATGCCGTCTGTGAGGAAGCTGAAGCATTGGACATTCCAACAGGACGATGATCTCAAGCATACCTCAAATTCCACCAAGGCTTGGTTGCACAAGTCCTGGAACATGCTACAGTGGCCATCACAGTCACCAGACTTGAACCCCATAGAAAATATCATGTGGGATTTGAAGGTGGTTACAGCATGCAAACCCAATAATATTATTCAACTGGAGGCCATTGCTCTTGAGGAAGGGGCTAAGATTCCTCAGGAATGCTGCCAGAGGCTGGTGTCTGGCTTTGCATCTTGTTTGCAGAAGGTCATAACAACAGAAATGTGCTCTACTAAGTATTAAAGATGCTTACCATGAAGGGGTTGAATAATTTTGAGACTGGAGAAGTCATTATCAGTTTTATTTGCAGCTGAATTTGGGGAAACCACTTGAAGCATTTGTGGTTGGGCTAGTTCACTTGCTTTAGTTTGATTTGTTCATTGTATTTCATTGTAAACGGCTGACAGTCTGTACATTTTCACAATAAACTTGAATTGCAATGAGCCTGGATAATTGTCATTACAACTGTATGTGTATATGTACATTAACTCACAAAAGTGAATACACCCCTCACATTTTTGTAAATATTTGTACATAAACACAAATATATGTATATATGTGTGTATATATACACAAACCTTTCATGTGACAACACTGAATAAATTACACTTTGCTAGAATGTAGTGTAGTGAGAGTACAGCTTGTATAACAGTGTAAATTTGTTGTCACCTCAAAATAACTCTACACACAGCCAGTAAGGTCTAAACCGCTGGCCACAAAAGTGAGTACACCCCTAAGTGAAAATGTCCAAATTGGGCCCAATTAGCCATTTTCCTTCCCTGGTGTCATGTGACTTGTTAGTGTTACAAGGTCTCAGGTGTGAATGGGGAGCAGGTCAGTTAAATTTGGTGTTGTTACTCTTGCATACTGGTCACTGGAAGTTCAACTTGGCACCTAATGGCAAACTCTGAGGATCTGGAAAAAATAATTGTTGCTCTACATAAGGATGGCCTAAGCCAGGGGTCATCAACTCTGGTCCTGGAGAGCAGAAACACTTCAGATTTTTATTTTATCTAGTTTCCCAGGTATAAACCAGTCCCTTATTAGAAAGAGAGAACAAGAAGAGAAGTGTTTTAGCCCTCCAGGACCGTAGTTGATGTACCCTGGCCTAGGCTATAAGAACATTGCCAAGACCCTGAAACTGAGCTGCAGCACAGAGGCCAAGACCATACAGCGGTTTAAAAGGACAGGTTCCACTCAGAATAGGCCTTGCCATGGTTGACCAAAGCAGTTGAGTGCATGTGCTCATAGGGCTGCTCGATTATGGAAATAATCATAAGCACAATTATTTTAGTCAATATTGAAATCACGATTATTTAAAACTTACTCATTGACTTTGAAAATTAGCATTTTTTTATTTGAAAATCAGTGAAAAAATTCTGACGTCGTTCGAATGTTTGGATTTGATTAGACAGCAATGCCTTTCAGTTGTATTTGCAAGTAAGTAATTTATATTTTTGATATTAAATAAATTAACACTTCTAAACTTATCTTATTTTCTATTTTGCCTGCAGGTTTTTGTATGTGCGCACGATAGACTGTGCTTAATTAGGTCTGCTGTAGAATCGCAAACAGCAGTTCAAACAACTACCTAATAGAAGTAACTCCACAAAGCCTCGCTATTCAGTCGGTAGAATAATTGTTTAAAAGTAATACATGGCTCTACACTACACCTGCGCTAATGAAACACAGAACGAGAACATGATTACTGCTCAGTGATAGTGGTGGGTCGTTATTTTCGTTGGTTTGAGGTACTGAGAGATGCGCAATATAATACTGAAGAAATATGTTTCAGTAATCAATGCTGCAATGACACAAATAAAATGTCCTAAACAAGACTCACCAACAGACAAAGCTGATAAGCTAACTAACGAACGAAGTACCTGCATTGCTGTGAGGTATACTCATGGAGATGCCGCAATCACCTACTATTGCTGTAATATATAAAATACTGTAGACCATAGATCAGTACCCTGCCTTTGTCACCTTCAGCCACTTCTGCACAGCATTTCTCATGTAAAGTACGCACAGCAACTCTGGTAAAAGTTGTGGTGAGATGGCAAATTACAATGCTTGTCCAAAGTAGGCAACAACATTCTTGAGCTGTCATTTTCAACTGTGCTAATGGGGCACACATCTTTGGCTAAAAAGCATGCAATGGCATGTGTTATTTTTTGTGCCTCCGTGCACAATGGATATGGAGTTACACTGTAAAATGCGTCTTTAGTAGACGAGTGAGTTTAGCTTTCGGGAGGGGCAAAAGTGCGCTTGTGTGTGTCATTCGAACACAAGACAAAAATAAGAGTTCTTACAAAATGCAATGTACAAAACAATCGTTTTTTCTCGATTACATTGTTTTTATGATCGTTAGGAGCTGAAATTGAAATTGCGATCAAAATTTGATTAATTGCACAGCCCAGCGTCATATCCAGAGGTTGTCTTTTGACAATAGACATATGAGTGCTTCTAGCATTGCTGCAGAGGTTGAAGGGGTCAGCCTGTCAGTGCTCAGACCATACACCACACACTGCATCAAATTGGTCTGCATGGCTGTCCTCCCAGAAAGAAGCCTCTTCTAAAGATGATGCACTAGAAAGCTTGCAAACAGTTTGCTGAAGACAAGCTAAGGACATTGATTCCTGGAACCATGTACTGTGGTCTGATGAGACCAAGATAAACTAATTTGGTTCAGATGGTGTCAGGCGTGTGTGGCGGCAACCAGGTGAGATGTACAAAGACAAGTGTTTCTTGCCTACAGTCAAGCATGGTGGTGGGAGTGTCATGGTCTGGGCCTGCATGAGTGCTGCTGGCACTGGGGAGCTACAGTTCATTGAGGGAACCATGAATGCCAACATGTACTGTAACATACTGCACTGAAGCAGAGCATGATCCTTTCCCTTCGGAGACTGGGCCGCAGGGCAGTATTCCAACATGATAACGACCCAAAACACACCTTCAAGACAACTGCTGCCTTGCTAAAGAAGCTGAGGGTAAAGGTGATGGACTGGCCAAGCATGTCTCCAGACCTAAAACCTATAGATCTTCTGTGGGGCATCCTCAAATGGAAGGTGGAGGAGCGCAAGTTCGCTAACATCCAACAGCTCTGTGATGTCGTCAAGGAGGCATGGAAGAGGACTCCAGTGGCAACCTGGGAAGCTCTGGTGAACTCCATGCCCAAGAGGGTTAAGGCAGTGCTGGAAAATAATGGCGGCCACACAAAATATTGACACTTTGGTCCAATTTGGACTTTTTCAGTTAGGGGTGTACCAGCGGTTTTGACTTTAATGTGTTGAGATATTTTGAGGGGACAGCAAATTTACATTGTCATACTCTGTACACTCACTACTTTACATTGTAGCAAAGTGTAATTTCTTCAGTGTTCACCTGAAAAGTTATAATAATAGATTTACAAAAATGGGGTGTACTCACTTTTGTGAGATACCATACAGTATGTATGTATGTGTATATGTGTATGTATAACTTATTTATCTGGGTATAGGTTCAATACGTCTTTAGTAAATTATGCCAGTAAATCTCTAAATGAAATTGTGTGATTTATGTACAGTACACATCAACGGAAGTTGAAGGTACTTTTTGAGCCTTGCACCTACTGTAACTTCTCCCTGTTGAGTACCATGTTCACAGTTCAAAGTTTAAATAAGAGCTGCCTGATGCAAAAGTTCTTCCTCCTCCAGTGGTTCAGAGTTTACAGTGAACTTCTCACCCGGTATCAGTTAGCTATTATAACTGGCATACCATACCAGTGTTGTCTTTGCATAGCAAAACTAGCCAGGCAAGTTGACATGTTATCTCTGATTTCAATCTATTCAATGAACTAGCTGGCATGAGCATGGACTAATGCATTAGGGAGGTTTGTAAAAAAAATGATAGGGTCCATGGCATGCACGTTGGACCTCAAGGCCCAATACAAAGACTATGTATCAAACAATTATATTTTCAGATATCTTGACTTACTTGGTTTGATGTTATTTTGAGATGGATGGAGAGTAACCTCTGAACATATTTGTCTCTCAGCTGACAAGGCAGAAAAGGATGGGTATAACAATCAAAGGAATATACAGTGTGTGTGTGTGTGTGTATATATTTGTGTGTGTATATATATTCACATAGAATCATTAAAACTAAAGACAAAAGTATCTTTTTTTTAAGGCAAAAATAATACTGAACTCAGGGTTGGTGTTTAGTTTTGCAGTGATTGAATACGCTATTGATGAAAATCGACATGATGAAATTAAAATGGATGCGACATTTTGATTGGTTTGTCACAGCTGTTTTTAAAGACACAACTGGTAATAAATTCACTCCAGAGCCAAATTATATTTATTGCTCTGATTCCACATATCTTTTGGCTCCTGGTAATGGTCATGTCCAGGAATTCCAGGAAAGGATGCTTGGTGTCTTGACTAGAACTAAAGGTGATGACAGAATCTGCCTATATTGGTTCTTCCGGTCATCAGGGATGGGATTACACATAATCGACAAACTGCAGGAAGAAGGAGACCAGGCTTCATTGTCCTTTGCTGTCTTCCTGCCTGTGCTGTGTGAGGCCTGCCTTTGTGGTAACAAATTGATGCCCAGAGCTTGTTCAATCCCAAGCTTGAAGCTGTTGAAATTGTTATTGATTGTATGGAGCTTTGCTTTTTGGAATTGTCTTTGTGTTTTAAAGGTTAGCCTAGTCCCAGAACTGCTTTTTCTGTTTTGCCAACTCTTATGGTCATTGTCTATATGGAAAAAAAAACATCTGCCGCCATTTTAATGAAAAGGTGGGGTAAACCTATTGGACCTGTCCTGCAGGTATGGCACCATTGGGTTGTAACAGGTGTGTAGACTTTCCACTCTTAATTTGCATAGTTCCTTTGCTCTACTAACTGTTAAAAGACGTCATTTGAGAAGTCAAGTCACTCTGCATTCTGTGGTGGACTTTGTTTTGTTGACTTACTGTGGTGACACCCTTTTTCCCCAGCTCCCCCTTCTTGTACGGTTTATATTTTTGTGGACCATAGCGTTCATTAGTCAGCAGAAAGTGACACCTAAACTAAAACAACTGAGTCAGAAAATCTTGTCAAAAACAATCCATGTGCATTTGTACTAGACCTGGTGTTGGAAAGATATATTTGGACAATGTATTATAATTTGTTTAGTGGATCCACCATTTTTACACACAGGGAATCCACTGAACACATCTTGGAAATATTTTTTTAACATTTTCAGTTACCATTTGCTCACTTACACTGTGAAATGCATTTATAACTGATCAAGTAATTGCTTTTTATTTGATTCTCAGCATATTGCATTTTGACCTTAGATCAGGGGTGTCAAACCGGCTCCACATAGGGCCTAGTGTCTGCAGGTTTTTGCTTTTACCTTGTACCTGACTGATTGAATAAATAAGCCACTAATTGGTTAGGATCTCCCCTCACCTGACAGTTTAGGTCTTAATTGGGCTCTAATTGAAAGGAAAGAACAAAAACCAGCATACACTAGGCCCTCTGTGGAACTGGTTTGAAACCCCTGCCTTAGATCCTTAAAGTAATAGAACATTCCCATACATCTCTCATAATGCCTTATTTAGAGCTCATATTTTTATGATGTATTATGAAGGGAACATTCACAGGAAGTCTTTATCTTTATACATTATTTTTTAAATAAAGAAACCTTACATTATCGATGTGAACTCTCCAGGGAATAAAGGAGACCACTACCTTATAAGGTGTCTTGCATAGGTCATAAGGCATTCAAATTTTACATTATGTAGAGGAGTACCATATTATGTATACCTCCCCTACATTATGGATGTCACCTCTATGGATGAGGAAGGGAAGCAGTGCAGATACTCTATAAATAGCTCAATGCAGTAGCCTGGTGCTCACCAATGTGCCACTCACTACAGATCCCACTTTACAGATGCCAACCTCTGTGGCAGAATGGCATCCTGTATCTATTGGCAGTTTACTGTTTCTGCGTGCCAAATGGACTTATGTTAAAGAAGCCCCTCCTCCGGACTGTAAGATGGTTCAGGAGTAAAGATGGCCTCCGGCTGTTTTGTTTGTGTATGCATGAAGCGGTGGCCTTATGCAGCACATTATTATTATTACCTTCTTCTAAATGCAGCTGTACAAGAACAAGCTTGTTTTTTTCCCTCAAAGACTAGTGTTTATACAGCACTTTTGTTGACAGTTGGTTTGACATTTTTTGTATGTTTGACAAAGGGTTATTCAGACAAGGTGTATTAGTTTAAGGCAATTCTTCTTTTTTATCATAATAGATTCAAATCATCATAACTGTATGTCTTGTCACTACCTTGCAGATTCACTTTGGAGTTTCTGTATAGATTAATTTAATTATTAATCAATGTGGGGCTCATGAGCTAGAATGGGTCTCAAGTTCTTCTGTTTTTTTTTCTATATACAAATGTTTGATGTCATTCATTTTTGTACCATTTTAATTTAGTGTCCTTCTAAGATCCCTTAGAGCTGGGCTGCCCAACCCTGTTCCTGGAACTCTACTGTCCTGTAGATTCTCTCCAACCCCAGTTGTGACTAACCTGATTTAGCTGTTCTAGATAATTATTAGAATCAGGTGTGCTAAATTAGGGTTGAAGAGAAAATCATATAGTTTAACTTGATCGTCGATGCCTACCCTAGATACTAATCCATGATTCAGACTTACAAATCCTTGGGTCTAAATAGGATGTTTGGGAAATGTGTGATTTTTCTTCTCAAAATCAACAGAAATAAAAATGCTCACACGCCTTCATTACTTGCGTAGATTGTTTTTGTAGCTTGTTTCTAATAACTGTTAAAATATGGTTTCTCTTGGCTTCTAGACTGTTCCTCACTCTGAAAGTAATCTTAACAGTTAGTTAAATAAACCATTCTGCCTGGACAATCCTAAAGCCACTCAGTAAGGACCATTTGGAGATTTGAGCTTGTGTGTCGTTTGCTGAAGTATTTTCCTGCTAACCCATTGTCCCACTGTCATTTGCAGGTGCCCATACCTGGCTATCCATCTGTCCCCTGCCATCCCGGTCTTCGCTATCATCCTCTTCCTTTTTGTCTTGGCTATGCTGCTTAGGACGAGCTTCAGCGACCCAGGGGTATTGCCCCGGGCACTTCCAGAAGAGGCCACCTTCATAGAGATGGAGATAGGTGAGTAGCAAACTGTCCTTTTTAGCAGCAGTCACACCTATGTCTCATCTAGGAAAAATCCTGAGGCTTTACCTGAAACCCAAACTGAATAAATTTGAAACACAAACTCAGCCACATGCTGTGACACTCTTCTAGTTCTGATAATGTGGTTCTTGTACAGAATATGCTGTTGCCAGCAATCTATATAGCCATTTATCCATCCTATTAAATATATCCTCTATGAAGTGCCTGATTGCAAGGAAAGGGCTAGCAAAATGTCTGGACATAAACCAAACGGCACTGGGTGGCAGAAGAGCACTGTGCTATGTGGCCTCCAGAACCGAATCGTGTAAAGCATTTTAGGAGCATGAATACTGCAGCAGATGTGTGTCAAGTGGCAGTGTGGAGATTAGAGCTCTGGTTTGTTGATTAATTCATGTTTGTTATGCTTTATGTCCCTTAAGGTTGTAGCTATTCATCCATGCCATTCTGAGCTCATCCAAGCACATCCCCTTGTCAGCACCCCGCTGTTTTCTTCCCAAATGGTTCTGTAATTTGAAGCTTTCTGTTTCCAGGCTCGCTGTAGCTCAAATTCATTAGTTTGACCCTCCAGCCAAGTTATGTGGCTTTCTCATTATCTAAACAACAGTAGCACATGTATTAATTATGAAACAACAACCTGATGGGAGGTGTTTGCAGCTGAAATCTGGCATCACCTACAGCTTTAGGTCTGAATGACCAAAGCATCCATTGAACCACTAGCATGAAATAGCTTTCTACATTGCTGCACTTGCATGTAATGGCTTTTTGTTTTATTGACCACTCCCTAGCGGAAACTTCAGAAGGAGCAGTAGTTATCCTTTAAGCCAGCCTTTTTTCCAATCTATCTTTTGTGAGGAAAACTCCACTGCAGTAGTCCTAGCTCAGCACAACACTCTCGCTCCAGCTGTTCAGAGGGCTGCCTTTCTCTGTGTGTGGGGAATATCCAGTGTCCTTCATGCGTTCATTTGTCTTCACGTTACTGTTGAGAGGTATGGGTGGAGAACAGGTCAAAGATCCACTCCAGGTGAAGGAACGGTGCAGTGTGTGGTTGCTGCGGCTGACGTGGATCCGCTGAGGGCCTTCACTGCTGTTTATTCGAGTCGATCTGTATACACAATCTGTATACATGCTAATGGCCATGCTGATCGTTGTTTGGCTTATGTTCATGGATATTTCTTATATGGGTTGTACGCTCAATTGGCCATCCATGACTCATATTTAAATCTTTGTCAGATTACATAGAGCTACTTGCTAAAGGCTATTGCTTATTGGGCTAATAACTTCCAGTTTTCACACTCAAATATTTTTAGCTCACAAACGATTGCTAGGAGTCTCCAAGTCACCCAGCTGCCTCATGCTGATCTCTTGGGCATCATTGGGGTTCCGCAACCAGGATATGAACCCTGGCCACAGTGATGCAGTTTTGCTGCGAGGCAGCATCTTAGATCACTGCAAGGTTTCCTGCAGCATTTCATTGTCAATGCGGCCGCCAAAACAAGAGCCGATATTCGCCGTATCTGAGCAGTCCCAAAAAAGTAAATGTAATGTGTTATATTTGTCCGACCAGCACCATCTGCTGGTATTTTAATGTAATTGCGCTCTGTCAAGTGTGCAGCAATAAACAGTGAACACAATCACCGTTGCATATTTCGAAAGTTGTTTTGCACCCTCCCTAGACAAACTGAACCCGACCGCCTTAACTAAAACATTTTCTGGGGGAAACCCTGCACTGTGTCACGTTGGCCAGGTTTGATATTTGGGTTGAGGCATATCAACAATGGCCATGCATAAGGTGGCGCAGATTGTACAGTGCTGCCCAGGATGGACGGGTTGGTAGTCGGAATCTTGATATGTTGCTCTGTAGTGAATGGAGCAGTTTGTGCAGTTTGTGAATGGAGCAGTTATGTGCAGTTTGGGTGTCTGTGAATTCAGTCACAGTTTCAAAGTTGACAATGTGTGACCTCCGATGCATGTATCAAGTTAGGGCTCCTGTGTTGATCTAGCAGTCTGATAATAACCAGGCAACTTGGTGACACGTGTGCGGAGAAAGCATTTGATGGATCTTGGACCACTCTGCAACTGCTGACAGGATGCTTAAGGGGTCTACACTGCATTAACAATTATTATGCGAATCAGGGTTTCCAGCAACACTTCGCAGTCAAGGCGGCCACCTTAACAAGAGACGTCTGCCGCCTTAACCACGCAGTCCCAAAATAGTAAATGTGATGTGTGATGCATCGAACAGTGCCATCTGGTGGTGTTTAAATGTAAATGCGCTCTGTCACCAGCATCCATAAGCAGTGAATGTGATTTCACATTCTGGGGGAGACCCTGCAAATGATACTTTACACTGATTTCCCTATATAGTCAATGTACTTATGACAGTCATCATGGTTTAAGTCAGCAACCGTTAGGGTGTAAGTCGAATTTCATTTAACAAAAGCACCCACTGAAACTTTTTTGCAAAAATAATAAAAACTCAAAATGCTCTTTCAAAATATTATGCACAACAGAGTTTAAAAACATCTTATAGGTTGTAAAAAACTGGAAATTATCATTTGTTGAATTTCCAGCATTAGGAGGTCATATTTACTGAAATCAAAAGCTATTTCAATCAAACACATCTTAACAGGGCAAGTTACATGTTAACATAGGACCACTTTATTGATATCAACTTCACAATTCTTGCATCCATTGAACTTGTGAGTTTATGGAGAGTTTCTGATTTAATTTCGTTGCAGGATGTCAGAATAGCCTCCCAGAACTGCCTCCCACCCTCATAGATCTTTTGCTTGAGGATGCTCCAAAGGTTTTCAATAGGGTTGAGGTCAGGGGAGGATGGGAGCCACACAATGAGGTTCTGCTTTTATGCCTATAGCTAGGGCTGCACGATTATGGCCAAAATAATAATCACAATTATTTGTGATCAATATTGAGATCACGATTAATTATCACAATTATCTGTTGATTTTAACCAAAACAAATTTTGTCACATAGGCTAATTATAACTGCTTTCACATTCACATTGTGCTACATTCCTGCTAATGCACAAATATGTTCATCAAAATAAAATTGTTCCTCTTATTCACCAAAATTCAGTGCATCTCCTTAAAGAATAAATAAAAATAAAAAAATAACTAGAAGAACGCATGTATGTTTTGTTGTTTTATATCTGTAAAAGCATGTACACCATGATGAGAGGCTTTTTAATACATATTGTCAAATCCCCAGGCCTCCTAGACCAGTGTGCAATGTTTGGGGGCCAAACAAACAAGTCAACAACAAAATGCTGCACCAATTTCTCACTATTGCTAAACGTTTTTGAAATCCCAGCCATTTTTCACTTCCAGAAATTGTAGGTGCAGTATGATGTCCTACATCATTGCAGAGTTGTTATTTTGTCATTTTCGCTTCCTACTTCCTGTCTGTTATGTGTTTAGTAAAAAAAACGACAGTCTTAAAAAACATGACCGATTTTGAGGCGCCGTAGCTCTGGCTCTGTTTAAGCCACTGGGATGATCTACCACCACTCCTTCTTTTCGTCAGATATCCCTTTTTCTAACAGTACCAAGATTTAGTTGCTAGCATGTACGGTTTGCGAGATATTTGCGCTTGACGCTACGTCAGGGGTCTTTGGAGGGATTTAATATCACTTGATCACGTGAATTTGATTGTGGGAAGCAAAAATCGTGATCGTGATTAAAATGTTATTAATTGTGCAGCCCTACCCATAGCAGCCAATGACACAGAGCTATTCTTTGCAGCATGCGATGGTGCATTGTCATGCATGAAGATGATTTTGCTATGGAAGGCACAGTTCTTCTTTTTGTACCATGGAAGAAAGTGGTCAGTCAAAAACTATACCTGCCGAGGTCATTTTCATACCTTCAGGGAACCTAAAGGGCCTTACCAGGTCTCTCCCCATGATTCCGGCCCAAAACATGACTCCGCCACCTCCTTGCTGACGTCAACCATCCACTACTCCATCCTTCTGGACCATCCAGGGTTGCATGGCACTCATCAGTAAACAAGACTGTTTGAAAATTAGTCATGTATTTCTGGGCCCATTGCAACCGTTTCTGCTTGTGAGCATTGGTTAGGGGTGGCCGAATAGTAGGTTTATGTACAACTGCAAGCCTCTGAAGGATCCTACACCTTGGGGTTCGTGGGACTCCAGAGCCACCAGCAGCTTCAAATACCTGTTTGCTGCTTTGTAATTGCATTTTATCAGCTGCTCTCTTAATCTGATGAATTTGTCTTGCACTGTAAACCCCAATCTGCCCATGACACAAAATGTTATTTTTAAGTCCACACAAATGTTCATGACTGTCAAAACAACATAAAAACTTTATGTTCACTTAACACAAACATTCACCCCTTGTGAGGTTGACATAATAACTTTACGTTAAGTCAACAATCTTTGAGTTTTGAGTTTACTCTACTAAAATATATAGAGTAAACATTGCTTAATTAGTTCAAGGCCAAAGCACAACACAACTTGCACTTAGGATATATTTTGATAGTTAATTAAACTTAGTAACTGGTAGTTAAAATGTATACTCGATGTTTTTATGTTCATTTGACAAGCAGTCATAATTTTCATGTGATATTTCCCAGCATGCTCTGCTGTATGTTGAAATGCTGGAATTGTTTAATTTTTTTAGTGTTTCGTATGGATATTGACTAATTAATTCCACCCTTGCTAAACTAATATCAAATGCATACATTCTTTCAAATAATCCGATAATTTAATGACAAATGATTTTGCACCCGCAACTGTCATGACTGTTCAATATAACTAAGGAATACCATCTTGCTGACATAACTGAAACTGGATTCCAAAAGGGAATTCCCTTTACCTTTACAGAAAAAGGTGCTTTGCCTGTAGGGTTAAACCATTATGGGTTGAACCATTTGGTTTGAACCAGAGGTAACAAGGCAATGTATACTGGGAAATTTTACTGGAGGTGTGGCTTAATGTTGTACTCAATAATTTTATGTTACTACAACGTAGTCTTTACTAAATTAATTCAAGTTCATATAACAGGATTACAACAAATCATTTCAAACTAATTAGATTTTGTTGGAACAATGTAATACAATTGAATGCTCAGAAAACATAAATCATAAATATTGTATGATTAAAAAAGTTAAGTTCATCAGACATAAATTCACAGTCAAACATGGTTCATGTGACACCATTTATTTTGTGTCTAGTGTACTCAATATTTTCATGTTACCATAGTTTACTAAACTAAAAGTTTTGAGTGCAAGCCGTTTCCACAAAATTTTTAGGTTGACTGAGCGAATTCGGATTTACAGTGTGCAGTAACCTTCCTCATTATGTATTTATCTGCACAAATATGTCTGTGCTCTGAATCAGCCACCATTCTCTTTACAGTATGATGGTCACACTTACGTTTTTGTGAAATTTCTAATGTTTTCATACCTTGTCCAATGCATTGCACTATTTGATTCTTTTCCGCAGCAGAGAGACCCTTTTTCTTTCCCATATTGCTTGAAACCTGTGACCTGCTTAATAATGTGGAACATCTTTAAGTAGTTTTCCTTTAATTGGGCTCACTTGGCAAACTAATTATCACAGGTGTTTAAGATTGATTTCAGTGATCCAAAGAGCCCAGAGACAAAATACCATCCATGAGTTTGATTGAAAAACTAAATATTTAATGTTCATGATACTTAATTTGTATTTGCATAATGATTTGGAACGCGGTGCATGCAGTTTGTCACATGACCCAACCTACTTTAATATTTGACGTGTTGAGCCACAGACTGGTTTTTACACATGACATTTAAGTCATTTAGCAGACTCTGTTATCCAGACTGACTTACAGTTTAAGAGAAACTAGGTGAAAGAACCACAACTCAATAGTAAGAGCATTCAATATTTTAAACAGTGAATATGCAAAAACAGTGCTAGAAAAGGATCACACTTAACATATTTTTTTAAGACAATGGAGGGGGTCGAATTAAACTAATTTAAGGATCACTCCAGACCCCTAAACATCACAACATTGTTGTGCAGGTTATGTTTCCCACTTCTCAGACACTTAAAAACAACTTCTCAATGCCTTTTGTACTTCCGAAGATGGCCACCGCAAGTGTCCAGAAATGTGACCAGTGATGTCACTGAGTTTTCTTAGACCTGCCACTGTAACTGCCTTACAAAGCACCTTGTAGGCAGAGCCATAGAGAGAGAGAGTTGCGTCAATGGAGGGTAAAAAATTATAATGTCACGTGGTACGGTCACGTGGTTCATGCGTCTCTAAACAGTTACAAGCGTATGATTTTAATACATTGAAGTCTATGGGAGCAGCTGTAACGAGCGATTTTTGGTATGATCTATTATATGAAAGTTGTTTCAAGTGCTGTTTACAAATTTAAAAATTTATTTTTAACTGTTTAAGTTAGCTAGTTTTCCTCAAACATTTAAATTTGTTGATTTTATAAACTTACGCTAAATAACGTCAGCTAAAATGTGTCTGCAATGCAGGTTTAAAAAGTAATTCGGATTTTAAAGTTATTACCTCAGTAAGGAGCTGATGAAACGTTATTTCTCTACGGCGACACGGGTAGTATCTCA
>JACXGM010023429.1:0-16224 GCA_016801145.1 Umbra pygmaea
GGAAATGGGCTACAGGTGCCGCATTCCCCAGGTCAAGCCACTTTTGAACCAGAAACAGCGGTAGAAGCGCCTGACCTGGGCTACAGAGAAGCAGCACAACAAAACAACAACAAATTTTGCATGTCATTCGGAAATCAAGGTGCCAGAGTCTGGAGGAAGACTGGGGAGAAGGAAATGCCAAAATGCCTGAAGTCCAGTGACAGGTACCCACAGTCAGTGATGGTCTGGGGTGCCATGTCAGCTGCTGGTGTTGGTCCACTGTGTTTTATCAAGGGCAGGGTCAATGCAGCTAGCTATCAGGAGATTTTGGAGCATTTTATGCTTCCATCTGCTGAAAAGCTTAATGGAGATGAAGATTTCATTTTTCAGCACGACCTAGCACCTGCTCACAGTGCCAAAACCACTGGTAAATGGTTTACTGGTAAATATGATATTACTGTGCTCAATTGGCCTGCCAACTCTCCTGACCTGAACCCCATAGAGAATCTGTGGGATATTGTGAAGAGGAAGTTGAGAGACGCAAGACCCGACACTCTGGATGAGCTTAAGGCCGCTATCGAAGCATCCTGGGCCTCCATCACACCTCAGCAGTGCCAAAGGCTGATTGCCTCCATGCCACGCCGCATTGAAGCGGTCATTTCAATAAATGACCTGAAATATTTCAGTTGGTGTGCAATGAATCTAAAATATTTAAAAGTTAATTTTTTATCATTACATTATGGAAAATAATGAACTTTATCACAATATGCTAATTTCTTGAGAAGGACCTGTATATATATGTATAAATTATTTTTTGCCGTGGCGCAGCACCAATGTAAAATAAACGCAAATGAATCACTTCTGCACAAACCCTGTATCTGTCTTGCTCTCCGTGCATCTGTCTTGCTCTCCGTGCATCTGTCTTGCTCTCCGTGCATCTGTCTTGCTCTCCGTGCATCTGTCTTGCTCTCCGTGCATCTGTCTTGCTCTCCGTGCATCTGTCTTGCTCTCCGTGCATCTGTCTTGCTCTCCGTGCATCTGTCTTGCTCTCCGTGCAGCTGTCTTGCTCTTCGTGCATCTGTCTTGCTCTCCATGATCAGCCCAGCAGAATTTAAGGCAGCATCCACTGCATTAACCAACTATACTAAAAGTTCATATAGAATCAATCATTAAAATGAATCCACTTAATTCAAAAATTGGTATTTAAAGTTATGGTACCATTCCATACATTTGATTATATTGACTCATATCAATTTCACATAGTTTCAACTACCGTACTTGGCAGATTTGAAACTGACAAATTCTGTCATTTCCACTTTATTGTATTCTACTCTTTTATTGTAACTAGCCCTGCCTTTCCTGTTTGTGCCAGTTGATCTCACTACGTGATACTGAAGAAAGTCACCACGAGAAAGTTACCACGTTGACTATCTCGGTCTATGAATGGCAGTTATGTTTGTGATAGAATCCATATCTTAGTGAATTAGCTGACATCCGTCTGTTATGGTTGGACAAAAGTATTTATATTGTCTGCGTAAACAGCTCTGTGTGGTGGAATTTGAAGGTTTCAATGTGTTATAAATGTAAACTTCACATCAGTCCTAACTTAAAAAAACTTTACTTGCAACGTCTCCCGGCGGCTCTGGAAATGCACATACTGTTTATTACTATATGTAAAATAATTACCTATGTTATAGTAATCCGATCAGTAACATTGTTTATTTTAGCTACTTTTTCAATTTCGACTGTTGTGCCACACCCCAGCTTCTGGCGCCCTAGTCGGTCACCTGTGATCTCCGTGTAATCTAAAACAGAGGAGCTGTAGATATAATCTCAGAATATCTGCAAGGAATTGAGCATCCTGGCTGGTCCCACTTTGGCACCTCGGACAACCAGTCAGTCAACAGCCAGGCAGCACCCAGTCTGTCAGCAGTCAACAGCCAGGCAGCACCCAGTCTGTCAGCAGTCAACAGCCATCCATTAACTCAGTATCTATTCAGTCAATTAGCACCTAGCCAGTATAAAACAGTCAGTCAACACAGTACATCTAGTCAATGTAAGACTGTAGGTAAACATCTGGTCAGTCTACAGCCAGACAGTAAGAACCAGTCAGTTAAATCAACGGTACAGTGAATCACAGAAACTTCAGGTGACTGGTGGCCGACTGATCAGCTGGAAGAATGTCCCCCGTTATACAGAAACTTCAGGTGACTGGTGGCCGACTGATCAGCTGGAAGAATGTCCCCCGTTAGACAGTGATGTTTGATCCTTTTACCTGCTTCTAATGAGTCAGTCAGCCAGTAAACATCCAACAAGTCAGTGAGTAATGCTGTTTTTTGGGTCATGTGTTGAAAGCCCGGATTAGGAAATGGAGGAAATGTACGCATGCACGCACGCACGCACGCAGGCACACGAAATGCTAATAGAGCTGAGGTGATTAGTTCAGTTTGTGGACAGTTTTTTCATCAAATGCATGCTACTAGCTACAGTTGCAATCAAAATTATTAAACCCCATTGCAAATCAGGTTTATTGTCAAGATGTACAGACATTCCGCTGTTTGCAAATTAACAAATCAAACCAAAGAAATTGAGAGAGCTCAACACAACGAATGCTTCAATAGATTTCCTCAAATTCAACAGCAAATGCTAGGGGCGCAGATGGCTCAGTGGGTAGGGAGTCAGACTTGTAGTCAGAAGGTTGCCAGTTCGATTCCCGACTGAGCCGACTGTCGTTGTGTCCTTGGGCAAGACACTTTACCCTAATTGCTCCCAGGTCGTTGCTGTAAATAAGAAACTGTTCTTAGTCAACTTACCTGGTTAAATAAAGGTTAAATTAAAATTAAAATTAAAAATGCAATGGATAAGGACTTCTCCAGTCTCAAAATTATTCATGGCACCTTTTTGCTGTTATGACTTGCTGCAGACAAGATGCATACTGTAGCCAGCAACCAGCCTCTGGCAGCGCTCCTGAGGAATCTTTGGCCATTCCTCTTTAGCAATTGCCCCCAGTAATATTATAGGGTTTGCATACTGCAACCGCCTTCTTCAAATCACACCAGAGATTTTCTATGGGGTTCAAGTCAGGTGACTGTGATGACCACTATAGTATCCTCCATTACTTAGTGTGCAACTAAGCCTTGGTGGACTTTGAGGTATGCATGGGATCATTGTGCTGTTGGAAGGTCCAATGATGCCCAAGCTTCAGCTTCCTCAGACGGCATTCTGTTTTCTCCTAGAATGTCCTGATACTTCAATTAATCCATTTTGCCTTCCACACACTGCAGTTTTCCTGTGCCAGAGGATGAAAAGCAGCCCCAGAGCATCACCAAGCCACCACCATGCTTGACTGTGGCCAGAGTTTTCTTTTTAGTCTATGCTTTAATCTTCTTCCTACAGACATACCGCTGATCCAGCGTGCCAAAAAGTTCCAGTTTTTTTAGTTGCCCAATTGAACAGAATCCCAAAACCTCTGTGGTTTCTTTATGATTTTGAGCATATTGGAGCCGACTTGCCTTGTGTTTTTGGGTTAGTAGTGGTGAACATCTTGGAGTTCTGGCATGGATACCCTCTGCGTTTAGGAAATGCCTTACTGTGCTCACTGAAGCCTCTGTGCCTGGTGCCACCAAGTCTTGTTGCAGGTCTTTTACAGTCGCTCAAAAGTTTTTCACAACCTGCCATCTCAGAAATCTGGTTGCAGCCATTGACAGCTTCTTTTTTCTGCCCCATCCAGGTAGTGTGACCATTGTTTCTTTAACTTTAAACTTGCAAAATATGTTTCCAATGGTGTCTCTGGGAACTTTCAGTGCTATCTATTTTTATATTTTACTTTGACTGTTCTTTTGACTTGTTCCTCACATGCAGTCAAATGCGACACTCAACAAACCCCTAGCCAGTTCAGGTATTTCATGTGTTCCAGCTCAAGCACACTAATGAAGCCCTTGATTAGTTGCTTCAGGTGTTGCATATTTGTGCCGTTGTGAGGGATTCTTTTCAGGGGGTTGAATAATTTAGAGACTGGAGGACTCAATGAGTTGCATTTTCAGTTAGATTTGGGGGAAACCACTTGATGCATTTGTTGTGTTGAACTACTTTAATTGTTTTTGTTTGATTTGTTCATTGCAAACAGCTGACAATCTACATTTTGACAAACTTGATATGCAATCGCGGTTCGATAATTTTGATAGCTAGTAGCGACTACAGTTGCAAATTGTATTATTCTTGTGCTTTCAAATAACGTTTTTAATAGATGTACAAGGAACCTTCTGTCTCCATGCACAAGGAATCCCTGACTTGACCTGGGTAAAAAATGTCACAGAGCCAGGCATGTAACCCTCATTTCTTTATCTCACATTGCTGATGTAAATTGAAATGTGTTGTCAGTAAACTTACCTAGTAAAGTAACTTAGGAACAGAGGAACTCTATAAGATTCTGGTAGGATATGTAGATCAGGTTTAGCGTTTCCTCTGCTGCGGATCTGTTCCCTCTGCTATCTCGTGGTTTGTCAGAGTGAACAGAAAGTGCAGCATTTGGAGGAGATTTTTTTTAAAATGATTTTTGAGGGAGATGGGGGGGTGCAGGTAGGCCAGGGGCCTAGTAGTGAATGTAGAATGTAAAACCTTTCTGTTTTAAAGTTCAAAAAATGAACTTTGTTTTTATTGATTCGAGTACATTCAAAAAAAGACTTTAGGCTGCATTTTGGTAAGAGTTTTAAGGGGACTGTGAAGAGTTTTAAGGGGACTGTGAAGAGTTTTAAGGGCACTGTGAAGAGTTTTAAGGGCACTGTGAAGAGTTTAAAGGGCACTGTGATTTGTAGATGAACTCCTCCCATATATCTCTGGACCAATTAATTTGATTGGTCAGTGATATCCTGTAAATAAGCAAGTAATTCTGATTAATGGATTTTGTTTACAATTGATATAGTTTGGTTGACCAGTTAATTTTCCATTCTTGCTAAGGTTTATTTTGATTGGTCAACCAGGTCTCTTAACGCATTGTACAGTTTGTTACTTATTGGTTCGATAACTCCCTGCACTCATTGGTGAGATTTATTTTCAGGGATGACTAATATTTTCTGCTGGATGTTTGGATATGAATAGTGTGGGAGCTTTGACTAGTTGGTATCTTGACGTTAGTGGTTTATGTGCTGACCGCTCGCCTCTGAGGAATCTACATTCAAAAGGGAGTTTATGAGCTCAGTGGCTTCACTGATTGGTTTCCTGCAGCACCAAGTATTTACTGTATTAGTTCTGATTTTAGGGACTTTCTATGTAGGCTTTAGTGTGCTTTTTAGGAAGAATGAAAAGAATAATGGACTTGTGACATGTCCTACCTTTTGAGTTGCTGAGGTGCCAATAACTTGACTGAATGATGGATATTAGTTTTGAGTTCAGGTCTATCACTTTTCCCAAACCAAGTGTTTGATAATATTTTGATAAATCTGGAGCTTTGCCTCGGATTTGATCTGTTCGTCGGTTGCATTGAAGTTTGATTAAGTGAATATAGGTTGTGTGAGATCAGACGACACACACACAGACACGCGCACACAGACACGCGCACACAGACACGCGCACACAGACACGCGCACACAGACACGCGCACACAGACACGCACACACAGACACGCACACACACACAGACACGCACACACACACAGACACGCACACACACACAGACACGCACACACACACAGACACGCACACACACACAGACACGCACACACAGACACGCACACACAGACACGCACACACAGACACACACAGCACTCTCAAGG
Organism: Umbra pygmaea; assembly: GCA_016801145.1. Lineage (NCBI taxonomy): Eukaryota > Metazoa > Chordata > Actinopteri > Esociformes > Umbridae > Umbra > Umbra pygmaea. The sequence goes on from JACXGM010023429.1 coordinate 5,750, forward strand.
TGTGCTGTGAGCACAAAGTTGTTGCCACTGCTTCTATCTCCTGCAGCCAACATAGCGCAGAGTTTCCATGTTCAGTGTGGAAGGAACAGGCTGTTCTGACAACGGAGAGAGTTGACCTGTCAAGTATTTCATCACCCTGCAAGACAGGCCTTACCCAACCACACAATACCGCAGGCGGCCGGGGTTATTTGTTGTTCTAGAAACATTGTTTTGGTTGTGTTCACGGTATGCTGAGACAGAAAAAGTATCTGCAAATGGTTCTTTCTGTTCAAGCTGTTATAAACCTTACTTACCTCAGCAGTACAGACCTAAATTTTCAACAGTTTACTAGGAGGGTATGTTTCCATATGCTGTTGTTCAGTGTTCTGTCCCTGGCAGTGTGTGTGTGCGTGCGTGTGTATGTACGAACTTGGAGGTCAGTTCTGTAACAGTGGTTGTCATTCCTCAGTGTTCCTTGCTGTGTGTAGCTGTGCTCCAGGGTGTTTATCTTTCATTGGGGTGAAGAGTCCAGCGTTTGGGGTGAAGGGATCGTTATGAGACGGAATGAACAGGTGCAGCTCACATGTAGGCCTGTCACATTTATTACACAATCGCCTAATCGCAATTATTTTAAAAGACAGCAATTATTTTGAACAAATTACAATGATTTGCCCCCACTGGGAAAGCAGATAAACAGCTTCAAAGAACGTTGTGTAGCTAGTTGTTTGCTGTTTTCATGATGCTTAAATTTGTTTAGATTTGTTGTGAAATCACTGCAAAAGAATGATATGTCATGTAATTTTTGCGGCATTATTATTAATTTGACAAACAGATTTCTATTGCTTATTTATTGCATAAACACTTAATCAACAAATAGAAAGAAAAAAAACTCTGTTTAAACCCGTTTATAAGAATTAGATAATTTGCTTAAATGTTTCCATGGAAGCGTATAGCAATCTTTTTTTGCCCAGTTCATATTCACTTAAAATAATTCAAGCATTCTTAGCCTCATCTCCTACATTTTCCGTGACATTAGGTGAGCCTACACAAACCTTTTTAGCTCAAACAAACTATTTTAAATGTGTATACAGTAGGCTATGTGCAGCAGAACGACAGGTTAACATCAAAACGTGCACGCAAAATATTTGTTATTGACTTTTCCACTACATTGCCATCAGCACGCTTTATTAACAACATGGGTTTAGGGATAAACTGTGTGCACATCTTGGTATTAAAAAAAGAACCTAATAACTTGGAAAATGCAATTCTGGATTTCATTCTCCCTTTGGCCAGTGTGGAGGCTTTCGTCAAGTACCAGTAGCTATAGACCTCAACAGTCCCGCCCCCTCCTCCGATTCCGGAAGTAAATTTCCCATTCATTTCTCCCATAGACATCTGGAAAATCACTATATAAAGACTTTTAGACCATGCCTTAGGCTAACCAGCTACGACGTGACTCATAAGCCTACAACATATCATTTAGAGTGATTTTTTTTAATTTTCTGTTTGTTTTTCAAAGGTACAAGACTGTGTACCTCTTTTCTTGTTTTTTTCTGTTTGTTTTTTCAATCAAAAATATAGTAAAATAAATAATAACCTTTATTTTATAAAGCGCCTTTAAAAGGAGCTTCTCAAAGCGCTGTACATACATACATACATACAATACATTTATTATAATAATGTATAATATATATAATATATATATAATATATATAATAAATATATAATATATATAATAAATATAATAAATGTATTATAGAGACACAAATGTTGACATTTTACTGGTCAAGCGTGACAAATCATGCACTCATCATGTTAAACTATATGACACCTATACATCTGTCAAGCTCAGAGATATTTGTATTAGGGGTGGTATGGTTCATGAAAAAACATCCAAACCGTTCGGTTTGCTTGTCTCGGTTCGGAGCTTGTGTTCGTCAGTACACTCTTAATGTGCACAATCCACTTACTGCCATTGTGCCCACTTTCAACACCTATGTTAACCATAGACCGTATGTATCACTGGACGTAACATGTGTTATGTCACCCGTTGGTTTGTGAAGATCTGATTTCGGTAATTGAATTTGCCGTTACAGGCGCAGACATCTTTGTTGTAGATGTGACTATTTTATACAAGAGGGAGGAGTAATCTAGCTAGTAAACTGATATTAATAGGGATGCTAACGAAAAACATTAATAAAACAAAATGTAACGTTACTTACCAGATAAACTGAACTGCCAACTCCTTTGAGTGGCTTGTCCTCATGGTTGCCAGGTCAAACAGAAAATTCTAGCCCAACGACTGCTCAAAAACAGCCCAAAATGCCTTGAAAAATAGCCCAGTTTGTTTACGTTGCCACAGAGTTAATAATTCAATACCTTTTTCCACAATGTACATTTAATTGTGATTTTTTTTACCCTATTATCTTAATTTAAAAAAATAATTACTAATTTCACATGGTTATATCTTGCTTTTAATTATCTCCATGTACAGTAACAGAGACAAATGGAAATAAAAAGATGATCAGGGATGATTTCGAGGATCAGCAAGAATGAGATTTGAAAAACTGAGACATTTCCCTTCGTTTGTGCCCTTCGTTTTCACGCAAATGGAGAATTTGCCTCTGAAAACAATTCTTTCTAAAAACTCTGGCCAGAGTTTTTCAGAACTGCCTTAATTCTATGTGGCGTTGATTCAACAAGGTGCTGAAAGCATTCTTTAGAAATGTTGGCCCATATTGATAGGATAGCATCTTGCAGTTGATGGAGATTTGTGGGATGCACATCCAGGGCACGAAGCTCCCGTTCCACCACATCCCAAAGATGCTCTATTGGGTTGAGATCTGGTGACTGGGGGGGCCATTTCAGTACAGTGAACTCATTGTCATGTTCAAGAAACCAATTTGAAATGATTCGAGCTTTGTGACATGGTGCATTATCCTGCTGGAAGTAGCCATCAGAGGATGGGTACATGGTGGCCATAAAGGGATGGACATGGTCAGAAACAATGCTCAGGTAGGCCGTGACATTTAAACGATGCCCAATTGGCACTAAGGGGCCTAAAGTGTGCCAAGAAAACATCCCCCAAACCATTATTCCACCACCACCAGCCTGCACAGTGGTAACAAGACATGATGGATCCATGTTCTCATTCTGTTTACGCCAAATTCTGACTCTACCATCTGAATTTCTCAACAGAAATCGAGACTCATCAGACCAGGCAACATTTTTCCAGTCTTCAACTGACCAATTTTGGTGAACTCTTGCAAATTGTAGCCTCTTTTTCCTATTTGTAGTGGAGATGAGTGGTACCCGGTGGGGTCTTCTGCTGATGTAGCCCATCCGCCTCAAGGTTGTGCGTGTTGTGGCTTCACAAATGCTTTGCTGCATACCTCGGTTGTAACGAGTGGTTATTTCAGTCAAAGTTGCCCTTCTATCAGCTTGAAGCAGTTGGCCCATTCTCCTCTGACCTCTAGCATCGACAGGGCATTTTTGCCCACAGGACTGCCGCATACTGGATGTTTTTCCCTTTTCACACCATTCTTTGTAAACCCTAGAAATGGTTGTGCGTGAAAATCCCAGTTACTGAGCAGATTGTGAAATACTCAGACCGGCCCGTCTGGCACCAACAAACCACGCTCAAAATTGCTTAAATCATTTTTCCCATTCTGACATTCAGTTTGGAGTTTGGAGATTGTCTTGACCAGGACCACACCCCTAAATGCATTGAAGCAACTGCCATGTGATTGGTTGAGTAGATAATTGCATTAAGGAGAAATTGAACAGGTGTTCCTAATAATCCTTTAGGTGAGTGTATGTTTACATTTGGCTATTTTCGGGAATCTGATTGGCTAACGTGGGCTTCAGCCTTTTGTTACACTGCCACCTACATGTTTGGAATGCTCTTGACGGCAAATACACTCTGAAAACGGACAGGTGTGCACAATGTTATTTTTGAAAACGGAGAGCGTGAAATAATAGCCGGCCATGTGTAAACGTAGCCTGAGACTTTACAGATGTTATCTGTAACTTGACAATAACTGAACTTTTGACAATAACTGAACTTGCTGTATATCCACAGCACTCTTCTCCTGGTGTTTACTGCAACACTTCACTTTTTTTTATCTATAAAACGTTATTAAAAACATGTGACTTTTTTGCAATGAAGTACGCTTATTGTTTCTTTACACACAATAAAATTGCATTTGGTTATAATTCACTAACTTTATAATGACTTAAAACTGATTATTGCAATTAATTAAAATGAGCGCTATAATTCAGCTAACTCCGGCTCTGACCTACAGTAAGCTTTACTGTCATCTGCTGGGATGCTCCTATTCCATTCCATTAAACCCTTTTCTTTTTCCCAGTCTTTCCCAGTTTTCTTCTATATTTTGTCCATTTCCCTGACATTCTGAAAATAAAATGGTGCCTAGTAAGCTAGTAAACACGATTTTTCTTCATAAAGATGTTTTTTTCTTCCTTACGTTTTCTATAGTGTACTGTGATGCACTATGATTTCTACTTTCTGATGAATGTTAGTTTGGGTGCAAAATAAAGCCAATTAAACACTCTCTATTAGCTACTTTGTTCGTTTTGTTTTTGCAATAAACTAATAACATCAATTGTCACGACCATTCGTGCGCTTGTCACTTTTCTGTTCCGCTCTCCCTGAATATGCAGTACGTAGTACTCTTCTCACTCTCTCCCTCTCTTTAATGAAACCACACGCAGTAGCTCCTCCCATACCTGGCACAGGCTGCAATATACAGCATTGGTCACATTTATTTATTATCAAGGAAAATGCTGCAACTGTGGTTGTTTAAAAATAGTCCAAAAAACCTCAACCCGCAACCAGTATATTTTCTACCGCCAAATCGATTTAAAAATAGCCCAGTTTGGCTAGAAAACCGCAGACATGGCAACACTGCTTGTCGTACAACCAAATGCCATAGCCACGCCCTAAAGGCCCCTTTGCTTTATCGCCAATTTTAAAATCAACAAGACCGTAATTAAAAAAATACAATAAATACATCTGATTCCACACATTTGATGCATGGTATTTCTTAAAAAAACCACAATGTCATAAAAACAAGCCAGACAATACTCTTTTCCCTACATGTTTACTGGGAAGTATGGTAAAACATGAAATGCTGCATGCATATGTTTGAGGAAATTGGACCTGCCATTCCCTTCAAACATAAGTTGGGAGAAATTCATTAAATCAGTGTTTCTGTGGAAAGACCTTGAGTGCAGAAAAACTATTATAGCAGAAGGAAGTACAGGCATACAAATCCAGGAACCTACAAACCAGTTAGTCAAACCAGCTAACATTGGCTACCACAGGGAGTGCAACACTCACATTTCACAAATATCACAAAGATAAAACGGGCACAGAGAAGAGAGAAGGCAGTATTAGTTAAAGAAAGGTTGGTATTAAACATGAAGTTCATCTTGAACTCTACTCTGGAGGAAGGAAAGAATAGAAATTAGGAGTAAGCCCGATATTAGAGTACATTTTTAAGAACCCAAGTTTGTGTTAAAGTTGAATAATTGTGAAGGTAATCTATAATCTGGAGAGCTCTGGCTTCTGAAAGTAAATCGCCTACCACCACAGGTTTGCGGACATACGTGCCGTTAAGAAAGTATTATGGTTTACAGTAATATAAAGTTAAAAAAGAGTAGTACAAGTAATATACAGTATGCAAAAGTTTAGGCACCCCTGACAATTTCCATTATTTTCATTTATAAATAATTTGGTGTTTGGATCAGCAATTTCGTTTTGATCTATCAAATAACTGAAGGACACAGTAATATTTCAGTAGAGAAATTAGGTTTATTGAATGAACAGAAAATGTGCAATATGCATCAAAATGAAATTAGACAGGTGCGTTCATTTATGGCACCCCAACAGAAATATCACATCAATATTTAGTTGAGCCTCCTTTAGCAGAAATAACAGCTTCTAGACACTTCCTATAGCCTGTAATGAGTGTCTGGATTCTGGATGAAGGTATTTTAGACCATTCCTCCTTGCAAAACATCAGTTCAGTCAGGTTTGATTATTGCCAAGCATGGGCAGCCCGCTTCAAATCACCCAACAGATTTTCAGTGATATTCAGGTTTGGGGACTGGGATGGCCTTTCCAGAACATTGTACGTGTTTCTCTGCATAAATGCCAGATTAGATTTTGAGCAGTGTTTTGGGTCGTTGAAATATCCAGCTATGGTGTAACTTCAACTTTGACTGATTCCTCTACATTATTCTCAAGTATCTGCTGATATTGAGTAGAATCCATGCGACCCTCAACTTTAACAAGATTTGCAGTACCGTCACTGGCCACACAGCCCCACAGCATGATGGAACCTCCACAAAATTTTACTGTGGGTAGCAAGTGTTTGTCTTGGAATGCTGTGTTCTTTTGTTGCCATGCATAGCGCCCCTTGTTATGACCAAATAACTTCATCTTTGTTTCATCAGTCTACAGCACCTTCTTCTAAAATGAAGCTTGCTTGTCCAAATGTGCATTTGCATACCTCAAGCGACTCTGTGGCGTGTGTGCAGAAAAGGCTTCTTCCGCATCACTCTTCCATACAGCTTCTCCTTGTGCAAAGTGCGCTGAATTGTTGAATGATACACAATGACACCATTTTTGACCGTTCTCACCATCCTTCGCCTTTGCCTCTGAAATTTTACTTGCCCTTCCACTTCTGGCCTTAACAAGAACTGTGCCTGTTGTCTTAAATTTCTTACATTTTGCACCTTTTTAGTGGTAGAGGCAGAGGATGGTGAGGCAACTCCAGTAAAAACATGGGCTCTGAGGTCTTACGCCAGTGACCTCTACACATCCAAGCGGGCCCCACACCTGCTTCCAGTATAATGCATTATTTGCAAATTTGAGAATTACAAGTTTGAGACATACAGCAGGAAAAGGGTAAAAGAAAAACTTGCAGTGTGAAACACTCCATGCCACTGAAGGGAGAAGGGATGAGTCTTTCCCTCACCATATCCAAGACAGAGACTTGGTGGCTAATGAAGCACGGTATCACTGCAGCTGCTATCAAGATTATAGCCTGTACCTGACCACAAACAAATTTGAGAGAACAGAAACAAACATATATGAAAATGTGTTGTCACCTCAGAGGACAGCAGAAAGATAGTGGCCACTTGTCAGGACAATATTACCCTGGCAAATTGTGTTAAGGGTAGAAGCACATGTAAACTGCATAAGCTGCCATGTACAAACCTCTGTCAGAATTATCCTGAACACACCGCCCTGTTAGACCAGCACTCCCATGGGCGCAGGTTAGGGCTGCACGATATTGGAAATAAATTACATTGCGATGTTTTCTTTCCCAACGATATATATTGCGATATTGCAAGCCATCAATGTAGGCTACAGTCAATAATTACCATTCCTTGATACTAATAATTTCCTTAATAAACAAGCTTCATTCTCTGTAAACAGAAAAGCAGTACACATTTATTTATAAAACAGCAGCTTTACACCAACCCCCAATTGGTTTATAATAGAACTTATAAGCATTTTAGTTCACAATCTTTTGTTTTTAAGTCAACTTTTTTTAGCCAACGTGCCAAAGTAAAACAATGTTGGTCATCATCATAATCATGGCTAAGTAAATGCGACGGCGTGTAATTGCAACATAGCTTTACTATATGAAACGTTATTGCGTTTGTTATTTCTTTCTGTCGTTGACAGCCTTTCTGTTAAGATGTCACACTGGCAAAGGCATCGCAAATAGTGTTTTGTTTTGATTGACATCCGAAATTCGATTTTGTGCTTGTCGTAAAGAGCTTTGTGGTGCCGTTTTAAGTGATCAGACAAATGGGTTGTTTTTCCTTGTTTTGTAGCCACAACTTTATAACACTCCTGACAAAGTACCTGTTTTTGGTCAACATCCTATTTTTTGTAGCCGAAATAGTCCCAAAGATTTTGACCTTACTTTTGGTACAAAACCATCCTTTTTTTCCTGCGTAATGCGTATCCTCTTCGTCGCTCATCTTTCGCTAGTACAGGACTGCCAGTGACAGAGAATGTTGGCTGTGAGCAGCAGCACAACAACCAATCACAGCGAACCAATCACTGTGCAGGCATGCGGAGCGTACATGTCATCCCAGCAACAAACCATACAACAAACTTGTGTAAACTGTGGTGCTACCTATACTGTCATTGAGTGCTACCCTTCTTCACATCGCATGTTCCGGCGATGTGACTATCGCACATGCGCACATCACGATGTCGATGCTAATACACAACATCGTTCAGCCCTAGCGCAGGTGCATTTGCTATTTAAACAACGCGGGCGCCTGATTGGAAATTGACAACTGCGTCTTCAACTAGCAAAGACACTTGCGTTCAGACTTTGTGCTGCGTTGCGCCGGGTGCAAGATAGGGCCCAAAAACTCTGTTCTGTTTAATAGCTTATGTTCCTTGATAGTTTTAATCTTATTTCTACTACATACTAACTTTTTTGGATGATTATACTGTAGTTTCTTTGAGCTCTTAGCTCTCTGGTTAGAATATTGGCTGCTTACTGACCCTTTAACGTTATGTCAGATGTAACTGATAAATAAATATGTCTTAAGCATAAACAGTCTGAGGTAATTACCTGCGAAAATACAGTGGAGCTGTAGCCTATGTGAATTGGACAAAGTGTTACCGACACAATGGAATGTTTACACCAAATTGTTCAAATTTAAGAGTTCAGAGAAATCCATGAACATTTTGCCACTGTTTGCCAATTTTGAATGCACCTCAGCTTATGATAAATAACGTTAGATGATAGTCACAGGTGCTAATGTTGGGTACTGAGCATGATGCTAGCTACTGCTAGTTAGCCAGCTGAAACTACCCTACTTTAAACAACACTAACGAGACGTGAGTAACAAAACATACACAGACTTCCTTAACATTAGTTCTTTGTAGTTAAAATATAAATAATATCATAATGCTGTTTAAAAATAAACTTGTTTGTTTTATTATCACAACAGAGGAACATCAAAATATATTAAAGTTAAAAATAAAATGTATAAAAAAATACAATGTTAAGATATAAAACTTAAATTTATTTGAACAAAAACGCAAAAAAAAAAAAGTTAACAGTATTCATAGACTTCATAGCTTCAAAAATATAACTTTGAACAACACTGGAAAAACATATTCTGTTAAGTTCTATAAGTTCTGATAAACAACAACAACAGCTAAATATAAACTATGTACAGTATATGAGGTAGTGTACTGAATCATTCAGTCCTCAAAAGCCGCAGTTCAGCAGTGGCAGTTTAAAAAAGTAATATTAATTTATCAGCCATTATAATTGCCGATACCGATGTTTTGAAAAATGCCTAATATCGGCCGATAATATCGGCCCGTCGATATTTCGGTTGGGCTCTATTTCAAATACTTATAATAATAATCAGGAAAGTTAGACTAGTAATGAGAGTTACATCATTCAAGTTCTGGTACAAATCCATGCAGAAAAGGGGATTTTTTTATTTGGAAAATTTTGTTATGGACAGCATGGTTGTCAAATCAGAATCCGTATTGTATTCAAAAATATTGGTCGTGCTCAAATTGATTTATTTTGAGCTACTTTGAAGCATAGTTAAATACATGGCTTATTATGTGAAGAAAAAATGTTTGGGTTTTACACAATTCTGTACAGTGTGGGCTAGCAGTATTGTGACCATTTAAATCTGACTGAGTAATCTATGCAGACAGAAACAAGCTGGAATCAAGCACAAAACCGATCAGAGCTGTAATCCAGACATATTTCAAATTTCCTGCACGCTATCAGGACCGTTTGGACATGTACTGGACTGTGGGCCGTGCCATGCATTGGTTCTGGGAGTGGTTTAACCAAATGCTTTTTGGCTGGCTGTAAACCTGCCCTTGGAAATACCCAGAAAGAATTAAACTTTTACTATTCCATGAGAGAGTGGGAGGGAGGGAGGGAGGGACGGAGGGAGGGAGAGTGAGGGATATAGTGAGTTAGTGATCACAAGACCAGTGTGTTGTACAGTAGATCCCCTCTGAACAGAGCATGTGAGACGGACATGTAGCCACGGCACCCAGCAGGCACACTCCACCACCATCAAGCCTCCTACTGCACGAGACACAATACACACGTGTACTGGTATGTCACTGTTTGTGTGTGGATTCTAATGGTATGTCACTGTGTGTGTGTGTGTGTGTGTGTGTGTGTGTGTGTGTGGATTCTAATGTTATGTCACTGTGTGTATGTCACTGTTTGTGTGTGTGGATTCTAATGTTATGTCACTGTGTGTATGTCACTGTGTGTATGTGGATTCTAATTGTATGTCCCTGTGTGTGTATGTCACTGTGTGTGTGTGTGTGGATTCGAATGGTATGTCACTGTGTGTGTATGTCACTTTTTGTGTGTGTGGATTCTTATGGTATGTCACTGTGTGTGTATGTAGATTCTAATGGTATGTCACTGTGTGTGTATGTCACT
>JACXGM010023430.1:5127-16315 GCA_016801145.1 Umbra pygmaea
CTTTATGGCCTCCTGCTGATGCTTGTTTTACTATCGTGGTTTATGTGCTTGTTGTGTGTTTGTTACTGTATGGTCTTGGAGTTCTGTTGTGTTTGAGGTATTTATGTTCTGCAGAACAGGAACCTGCTGAAAATCAGTTCTATACTGAGTCAGGCCCGATTGCTCTTAATCTTTTCCTGTTTAAATAAATAAATGAAAAAAATGAAATGGCGCTTTAGCAGAGAAAACTGAAAGGAATTTATTTAGTGAAGACATCTTCCAAATCTCCATTCATTGAATGTTTTGTGAAAATATGAGAACAAACATTTGAGCGCATTCCTCCTGGCAACTGCACTGAGAGGAACCTGTACTGTCCAAAGAATATTTTAGAGAAATCTTTTTAAACTTTCTTCCGGTCATTCCTAATTGGTTTGACCTTCTTACTAGGGACTTAAAGAGATTTTCATCAATGTATTCAAAAGTGTACTTCCAAGCAAGAAAAGCACAGCTATCAGCGAAGTAACTTTCACCAAAAAGTATTTGCCAAAAAACAACATGTTGATGAATGCATTGTAAATGTCATACCAAAGAGACATGTCAAAAAATTATATTAAATCAAAAGGAAAATACAAGACATTGACCCACAGCCTGAAGAAAGTTGGAATAAAAGACTGAAAGTACCAAAACATCTTAGGTCTTTTCAAATGTCACCTAATGTCAAATCTAAAATGTATTCTCTGAATAGGAAGGTAAATAGAGTATGACAGAAGGGTTCAATGAATTTGTCTATCTTGACACCTTGACTGCGTTCTACTCCCGAAAGCTAACACCTGCTGAGCTCAACTATGTAGTCAGCGAGCGTGAGTTGTTGGCCATTGTCAGTGCCTTTAAAGGACAATTCCAGCGCAAAATGAACCTAGGGGTTAATAACACATGGGTACCGAGTCGTCCATTCTATGGGATATATTTTCCTGCTAATTGAATGTCCCCAGTTTTAGTGCGAACTGATAATTGCCTTGAAATAAAAAGTGCATTAATGAAATAAAAAGAAATCACAATTTTATACAACTAACAAGGCTCAAAATAGCACCACACTTCCACAGTAGCATAATGAGGGTCCCAACATGCAAACCGAAGCTTTGAGAACTTTGTAATTGTACAGACAGTTTAGTAAAAAGATAGTTTAAAAGACAGTACTGTTCGTGTATACAGGCAGCCGCCACCTTGGGAAAACAGATTCGTGAGCTGAGCTGTGACTTGGAATCTCCCATGGCAAGAGGTTTTTCGGTCATTCATGCAGATCAATGAGCAAGGCATGAATGGTTCCTTCCGGAACCTAACTGCCGATGCAAACTACAATCAAACACAATTTGCTCACAGTTCAGCTCACGTAGCAGGGTGTTTTTGGTTCGACTCATCTGTGCTGGGTTCCGGCCAAGGATGTGTTGGACCATTCACTCGTACAGGACATCCATCCCAGGGCAGGGGGCGCGGCGCCATCAGAGCTGCGTGTCAGAGGGAGGGTAGTGTCAGCACGGGAGATCCTGGAGCTCCCCCTAATGACAAGAACAAGATCAGGTGCTCGGATTCCCCTGCCTTCTGACGTCACCATTCCCCTCTCCCACACATTACTCTCCTCAGCAGCAACCAGAGACACCTGCACTTCTTCTGTTCCTTCTGTATATTAAGTAGACCTTATTATTCTCCACTTGTTATGTAGACCGCTTTATGTACTTGTGTTCAAGCCAGCGGATTTGTGGAGGAGTTCAGTTACATATTTGCTGTTCTCCTTGTGATGTACGTTAGGCTAACCTTAAACTAACCTAGCTACAATGTGACTCATAAGCATGCAACATATCATTTAGAGTGAAAGAAAATGAACAGAAAATAAAAAAAAACAGGTACACAGTCTAGTACCTTTGACTTTTTTGATTTTCTATTCGTTTTTTCATGTTTTTTGCTTAGAAGTCCCATCGTAGCTGGTTAGCCTAAGGTGTGGTCTAAAACTATTTATATATCGATTTTTCCAGAAGTCAATAGGAGAAATGAATGGGAAATTTCCTTCCGGAACCTAAGCACACTCGGAGGGGAGGGACTGTTGAGGTAGCAGCCGTTTTTGTAAAAATTGGCTGACGATTGTGTCATAACCACACAACTTTATTTCACATTAAGCCCATAGAGAGTCCATGAAAATCATCAGAAAACAAAATATTCACACCTGCTCTTATGCTCAAGCACATTCCTACTCATGCTCTCTGTCTCTGCAAGAGGCAAGATTCGGAATGATTCAGATTTCTCTTGGCAAAGCTATCAGAACAATTACAACTTTCAGACAGGTTGCTCACTTCACATCTACTTCATCAAGCTCAGTTTGAGGCTGCGCAGACACAACCGGAAAAGTGCATCTAATTGACTTCACTGGTCTAAGTCGAAGTCTCTGGCATCGCTGTGTCCATTTTATTTACTGTCTATGATTGCTTAAAGTGCTTGGGGACGAGTTTACAATTCGTCTAAAAGACAAATTAGAACTCAAGGAACTCTGGGAAATATATTTATGTCTGAGCAAAGTTAATAAGAATTTACTCAAAATAGAGTGGGACCAAATGTTATCTAAGGACTGTAATATATACAGTGCAGTGTGAAAGGATGATAGATGACGTGAGATTTAGTTTGTATCTGTTTCTTTGTCTGCAAAGTGGACTGATTTGTGTTTTTGTTGTGATCTTTCCAAACAGAAATTAATCGTTTAGAAGCTATATATCAAGTAAAGAAAATGATTATGCAAAGTATATTGTCAAAACATTCTCTAAAATCAACAGAATTAATAAAAATTGCGACTCCGGTGGGACTCGAACCCACAACCTTTGAATCACTGCTCAAGTGCTTGACTAGAAGTCCAATGCGCTATCCATTGCGCCACGGAGCCACCTGTTGATGGGTTTCACAGTAACAAATATAAACCAAAACCATATACATGACATCGACGAAATGTTTACTGTACGTACACCCTGATACAGAATTGGGATTCAAAAGGTCTGGACGCCCTGTGAAGGACGCTTGTCAATAAAGTACGGGGAAGCTTTTAGACGCTTTTGGCCACTTTGGCCGCTCTGACGTGGCAGGACATTCACATCACGCAGGGACGACTAGCAGACGTACTTAAATTCCAATTGGTTGACTGTGGTTTGCCGCTGAACAGCATCATAGCTCATTACCATAAAGTTGAACAAACTTCAACTTTACTGCTTGACGCTCTGGTCGCTCGATACAACACGCCCAAAACGCCAAAAAGCGATGCCGACTGATTTGTCAGTCCTTGCAGCTTAGAGAAGCCAGCTTCCATTGAAAATGAATGACTTCCGGTAACTTTGAAGCTCAAGTCTGGCGGTGTGTACGTGCAGTTATAGTTTGTGTGCATGATTGTTAAACAACGTATTAAACCCACAATACGTCGTCAATGACAACCTTCCAATCTAGCGTCTCCGGCAGAAAAAATGTTCATTGACAAAGTAATATATTGTTAAAAAAATTATTACATTATTCACGTTATGTTTGGCGGCTCCCTGGAACTTAGAACAACTAGAGCAGTTACAGGTTATATGACGCCATTTACGGGCGACATAACGAAACGTCCCGTGTCTTCGAATTATATTAAAAATTTCTCTGGATTTGAAAGTTAGTGGAAACATTTAGGATAATGTAAGTACACAACTAAGAAATATATATAATATATGTATAGTGATGTTTGGTTTTAATGCAAAGTATGTATTTTATTATTGTTTTGATTGATATTACATATTGTACCTTTAACAATGGTTGCTTCATCTGTGAATACTAAATGCAGATGTCGACTGCATCTGCATAGGCAGGTGAATAACAATCATACATGAGCTAGTACAGATAGTTTTGCTGTAATGCAGTAGGCGACTATTTTACGCGTTGCGTATATCTAAAATACAACTGATGTACTTGGTAGTACAGTACCCGAGATTTAAACCTCTTCGCTAATTTTTCGTTATTGTACAGCAGATTTTGCTTGGTAAAAGCACAAATATGAAGGTACCCGTCTTTCCCTAATTATTACGGCAATTGCAACCTCTCCTCTGCAACTGGTTTTAACTATAAGCTACCATAGAATTGTAAAAAATAGGATACGTACAGATGAAATGGCTCACCCGAATCTGTGTGACAGAGCCCGGATAGCTCAGTCGGTAGAGCATCAGACTTTTAATCTGAGGGTCCAGGGTTCAAGTCCCTGTTCGGGCGGAGATTTTTTTTATTGGCTAAAATACGTTTTAACCTAAAACCTTATAGTCATCTAACGAGAACATTGCACGCCCCCAGAAAGTACACAGTAAGATAATAAAACACGTAATTCGGGTCTCCTAGATTTGGATTGTGACGTGTCACTAAAGCAATGTCGGGTTTTTCTTTTCACTTCTAAAATCAAGTCTGTGCGTTTCTCAAATATGCCTATAGGTGATGTTCATTGTTCGTGATTAAAGCGTGCTCTGTGTTTTAATTAAACATGAATTATAAACCTTTTTCTTCATGTTCTAAAAACGTGAGGCTATAGTCTGATGGTCTTAAATATATTTCCAAGATATTTTTGTAAAATAGAATACATTGACTTAAATGGCATATGAACCCAAGAAAAAGAAACATCCCGCTTCAGGACACTGAAATTTGAAGAAAATTCATAAAGCCAGATTACAATGAAGATCTTTCAGGTTAAGGGTTTAAACAATGTTTTCCATGCTTGTTCAATGACCAAAAAAATATGAACATGCACCTGTGGAACAGCCAAGACACCTACAATTTACAGACAGTAGCCAAAACTGAGGACACTAGAGACCTTTTTACTTACTCTGAAAGACACCAAACGAAATATGCCTAGGGTCCCTGCTCATCCGCGTTAATGTGCCTTAGCCTTGCTGCAAGGAGCCCTGAGGACTAATAATAATTTTAATAAATTGCAATGTCCATACTGTGAAACGCTTAAGATAGTGCTCCGGGGAAACAGGAAGTACAGCTGATCATCCTCGCAGTGGCAGCCCTTGTATAACAACACCTACAGAGGTTAGGTACAGCCGAATATCACACCTGCGGGACAGATATAGGATGGCAACAAACAACTGCCTGAGTTGGACCAGGCCAACGGCCATTCCCCTCAGAAATGTCTAAGAACTTGCAGGTGCCTTGGTTGAAGTGTGGTAACATCTCACAGCAAGAATTGGCAAATCTGGTGCAGTCCATGAGGTGATGCACTGCAGTACTTAATTAAGCTGGTGGCCACACCAGATACTGAAGGTACTTTTGATTTTACCCCACCCTTTGTTCAGGGACACATACATTATTCCATTTCTGTTAGAACTGGGTTCTCTCTATCTACTTTTAGAACCTGTGTGAAAAGCTAATGATATTTTAGGTCATATTTTTGCAGACAAATTGAAAATTCTAAAGGGTTTTAAAAAACTTCAAGCACCACTGTTCACAAACACCACAATTTACAAATATAAACAAATGTATATGGAAAAGTATTGTTAATTTAAATCCCCATAACAAATACAGGTACATGATTCTCAAAAATCCTGAAAACAAATGGCAAACTTGGACAAATGGCTTCTGCAAAAAAGAACAATGGTCAAAAGTTAAAGCTGACCAACAAGGAAGGACAAATAACAGGGCACATAACTTTGTGCACGGACCACAAAAGCTTGACCCCTGAGCAATGAAATAAAGACACAAGTTGATGAATCATCTCTCACCCTGTCTTCTCATCAAGAATGGTTTACTTTGAAGACAAAGGATGCCTTCAAAGTACGTTTGCTGCTAGAATCGTAATAGTATGGGCAACAGTCTTGTGGGAGTCGTTACTTTAACCTTCATATGGTCAAAGAACAGCCAAGGGAAATGAGGCCATTCATCATTATGGTATTGTCAGATATCTGTTAATTTGCCCACACACTGTACATTCATTCAGTAATCTCTAGTGCCATCTAAAACATCCAAAAGGTTTCCCGGCAGAGTCTATCTGGCGAGAACATTTACTAGACAAAGCTTACCTACACAAGTCACCTTCAAACTGTATAATCGGTGCACCATATTTCACTCAAAACACTGAATATCTAGAAATGCAAATAACTTGACTGCAAATATAAAACTGCATAATGTTTTGTATTCACTGCTCATTTCCCATATTTTTACCAGTACACCTGTACAATGGAGGGAGGGGCATACCGTAAATTGTTCTGCCCTCATCACCAAATCTGGACCTCAACCTTAGTTCACTCTGTTAATTTTACTGCAACTCTAATTAGACCTGGGACACAGAGTTTAATTAATAAGGTAGGACAAAACACCAGCAGTCAGTCATTTTGCAGTTTTGTACATTTTCAGGTTGATGTATCTGCATCTAGTAAACGCGAATGGTGAAAGTTGTTTTGTCTGTCTGCTACCAAGAGTTGTCATCGCCAACCACAGATCACACCAGCCATTGCTGTAATGACATTTAATGGATTGATCATTGTTCGCTTCGTCATCTGAATATCTAGAACAGTGGTCCTCAAACCCTTCCATGGAGGGCCTAGTGTATGCATGTTTTTGGTTTTTCCCTTCAATTAGAGCATAATTAGGACCTAGACTGCCAGGTGTGGGGAGAGCCTAACCAATTAGTGAGCTACTCCATCAGGCTTGTACAAGGTAAAACTGAAAACCTGCATACACTAGGCCCTTCATGGAAGGGTTTGAGGACCACTGATCTAGAAGGTAAAATCAGTATATAAGATTATAGTACCATGTATAGTCACTTGAAAATACACTACAAAAAAAACAAGTGTAAATAAAGTGACAGACAAATGTTGTGGTTATTGAATTTTATGATTTTCACAATACTTAACTTTCCATAACCATTTCAAAGCAATTATTGTAGAGTGCATACATTTAAATCTGTCTGTCAGCTGAAATCCAACCCTGGCATTGGTAGCAGCACAATATCGATTGGTGTTACTGTACAAAATGAGTTGAAGCACACACAAACTTGTATACAATAGAAATACTTTTAATTTGATGTTTAATCATAGGCATAATTAAAAATGCAGATTGGATTTTCTCTCTGTCACTCATACACGCACACTCCCATTCGTAGTTAACACAAAGACAAAAAAGTGACAGATTCTGCCGGATTAAAATCACTATTAACCCTAATAGACTTCTCTGTTCTGCACACACACAAGAGCGCGCACACGCACACACAAACATACACACACACACACCACAATTGGGGTTTCTTGATGTCTGGAGTCACTTCTACCGGGACAATGCAGAAATCCTGAAAAAGAAAAACAGGTGGTGGGAGGTTATTCTAAGAAAAACAAAATACATTTTAGTCATTTAGCAGACTCTAGCATTTAGCATTCTGCCAACTATAAATCTGACTCCCTAACCACTAAGCCATCTGACACCCCAAAGGTACAATTATAAATGAAATATGTTAACTGCTGGGCCAATATTTCACAAGCTAATAAAGAGAACTGCCAAGATGTGGCCTAGGAAATTTATACTGAACTGATTCATTAACAGGGGTGGTATGCCAATGTAAATTGCTGAGGCCACACAAAGCATCAGTACGTTAAATGCCTTGTGTGAAGAAATTGTGTTGATAACAACAATGCACAAGAACGGACAAAAACCTGCTGATTAAAACCACAGCCCAGCAGGACTCTCAACGTCACAACAACCTCAGGTTGAGGGAGCAATTGGCCTGCTGATGGCAGATACAATATGTCCACCGCAACTTTTCCAGAGAAGTGAATGTTAATTTCACTTCTGCCTCCAATGTCATTTAAAGAATTTGCCTGTACGTCCAAATGGCCTCAAAACCATAGAACATGTATATGGTTCACACCAGTCCAGGACCTCCAAAGCCAGGTACTTAAACGTGGGATCATCTGAGACCAGCAACCGAGAGAGCAGCTTAAGTTGTGCACTTTCAAAACTGATTAGTTTCAGCACAAACTGTGTCGTAACTGACTGCAGTGGGAAAATGCTCATGTTCCAAAGCCACTGGCCTTCCACAGAAATGTGCCATTCACAAATCTATAACATTTTCTTCTGTACAAGGCAGATGGAAGATGACGTTTATGTTAATGTGTGGGTGAGTAGTTTCTCAGAATTAAACTAAGTGCCTTTATGGTGGCAGTGGAGATAAAGATGCATTCTGGGATTTTTGGACTCTGGTTGTAGAAGTGGTGCTGTCGAGCCAAAATGGGTCCCCAAAAATGGTCTATGTGCCCCATGTCATTAAAGCAACTCAGAAACTTTGTGTAGCGGGCTATGTCGCTGCCTTCTAGGACAAGCTACATGATAGTCAGTGGTTCGAGCCTGACGATGGCTTCTCCGACTTCGCCCGGAAACTCCAGCGCAAGGCAGTGGAAATTTGCATAGCGCTGCCCGGGATCTGGGATAGATAAGTCAAATTATCTACCTTGCTAGGTCACTTTTCAGTGACTCCTTGGGTACAGATCAGCACCTGTAAATTCAATCGCGGAAGTATAGTTGGAGAGTGTAATCATCCCGTGCATGATCTGACTAAAGGCTTCCGTGTTGGATGAGCAGTGTGAAAACAACCGGCTGGCTCTGCGACATGTGGTTTGATGAACCATGTGAGCAACCTTCCCCGTCCTGCATCTGTCAGGTAGTTGTGGAGATGCGGACAAGGCAGGGTTAGAAGGAAATTAGGCAAGACCAACTGGGAGAGGAGGAAAAATGGGGAAAAAACTAATTAAACACAATAAGACCCTTCATTGCAACTCAGCGGCCTAGCCCACACCCTGAAAAACAGACCCAGACCATTATCCCTCCACCTTCAGTAGGGATGTCCACATACCTCTGGCTACACAATATATGCAAAGACATAAGCACAACATAAGGCATAATAACATTACACATCCAGTCAAAGATACGTCTTTAATATATGTGAAGGCATGAGCTACCGACACCAAACACAGATGCATTTTGTAAATGGCAACTTGTCCTTCCAATAAATCTGTGGCCATGGCAATGTTACAGCATGATAACGCACGGCCTCCATGTTACATGCTGAAAATGTCCCAGTTCAAGTGACTGATTTCCTGATACGAACCATAACTCAGTAACCCATAAATCATTTAATGTTTTTTATATTTTTGTTCAGCCTAGTTATCAGGTGGTCAAGGCAAAGTGTGCATCTTAATTCACATTGCTCCCATTGTCCTTGAATGTGGTTCAGTTAAGAGGGTTGTGGGCTTGACTCTCAGGGGACCAGTACTAAAAAGTATGCGGTCATTCTGTCAAACCTCCCTTGAAAAAGAACCTACTAAACTTTGTAAAAGGCCCCAATAAATGAGCTCTTGTTCTTTTAATTTCAGGCTCTACTGGAAAACAGGGCTTATGTTACACGAACGTCAGTTAGCAGATGCATTTTTTCAGAGCAATAGTATGTGCATACATTTTTCATACTGGGGCTAAGCAATCCAGCGATATTAAAATGTATTGAGTTATTTGAAAAGAAAATTGATAAAATCATGATAACAGCTCGTTTTGTTCACAAGCAGAGAAATGTCCAAGTTGTCACTGCATGCATTCTTGTTGCAGTAACAATTACACTGTTATATAATTTTAAATGTGTTCGTTATGACACAATAATTCAGATTTACGCTACGTAGCTATGGCATGATGTGATGAAGTTCTGTCTCCCACATGCTGCTGTGTGGAAAACTTGCCTTCCATTCCTCAAGATCTGGGGCATTTACTCTGTGCGTGCATGCGCATGTGTGCGTGCACGTGCGTGTGTGTGCGTGCGTGAACGTGAGAGAAAGTCTCTAATGAAAACTAGAGGATGGATATCTATACAAAAATATTTTAAAACCTTAACGTACAAGAGCATTGTCGTTGTTTTTGTTAGGGCCGGTTCTGTTCAAGTAAAGCACAAATACACTCAACACCATAGTAGGTACACATTACTAGTACACGGGTTGGACCCCCCTTTTGCCTTCGTGGCATAGATTCAGCAAGGTGCTGGAAACATTTTTCAGAGATTTTGATTTTGGTCCATATTGATATTATTGCATCACGCAGTTGGTGCAGATTTGTCGGCTGCACATCCATGATGCAAAATCTCCTGTTCCACCACTTCTCAAATGTGCTTGATTGGATTGAGATCTGGTGACTGTGGAGGCCATTTGAGTACAGTGAAATAATTGTAATTTTCAAGAAACCAGTTTGAGATGATGTGAGCTTTGTGACATGGCCTGTTATCCTGCTGGAAGTAGCTATTAGAAGATGGGTACACTGTGGTCATAAAGGGATGGACATGGTCAGCAACAATACTCAGGTAGGCTGTGGCATTTAAACACTGCTCAATTGGTACTAAGGGGCCATTTTCCTTTAAAAGTGTGCTGTGCTGCTCGTGCTGGTACAAACAGGCTGAGGCTGGTCATGGATGCGTTTCCACAAATTGACCAAATTGATCAAGTAAACAGAGTTCATATCTTAACTGTAACCTGTAAAACAATTAGAAAGAGTAAAGGAAATATCATGTCACCGGTCAACTTAAAACTAATATTTTCACTACGCTCAGTAAATAATTATCTATCATTTTATTTCTCTGCCATCCACTACCTATGTCTTTTTCGTTTGTTGTCTCCATCTGCTTTTTTGCTTGTTTTAATAATAAGCAGACTGCCTGTCCTTCTGTCTTTTAACTGTTTGCATCATTTTGTGAAGAAACCTTGGGTTCTTAAAAGGCGCTATAAAAAATAAACATTATTATAAATATATTATTAATGTGAGCTTCCTTTACCTGATCATTTTGGTTTTAAGTAGGGACTTCCCAAAACTTGTGAACTCAGAAAAGTACTTTTACTCAAGTACATGTCCACCTCTGCATATAAGGGAACACTTATTTACAATCCTCAAGGAAATGCATCAATTGAAGAAATTAACATTGGCTGTTGAATTTCTATGTTCGTAATAGGGATGGGACGATTACCGGTTTCACGGTAAACCACAATAAAATGCCTGTACGGTTAGTATTACCGTTTAAAATTTCATTTTCATTAAAACCGTCTTTGATTACCGTGATTTTGAAAACTCACAGTAAATCCTGTCCAGCCAGAATCAGTCTGACGCAGGTGCGCGCATGCCAGTTTGTTTTTTGCACGAGAAGTCA
>JACXGM010023431.1:5789-16315 GCA_016801145.1 Umbra pygmaea
ACACTTAAACAACACAATGTAACTCCAAGTCAATCACACTTCTGTGAAATCACACTGTCCACTCAGGAAGCAACACTGATTGACAATCAATTTCACATGCTGTTGTGCAAATGGAACAGACAACAGGTGGAAATTATAGGCAATTAGCAAGACACCCCCAATAAAGGAGTGGTTCTGCAGGTGGTGACCACAGACCACTAATCAGTTCCTATGCTTCCTGGCTGATGTTTTGGTCACTTTTGAAATCTGGCAGTGCTTTTACTCTAGTGGTATCATGAGACAGAGTCTACAACCCACAGAAGTGGCTCAGGTAGTGCAGCTCATCCAGGATGGCACATCAATGCGAGCTGTGGCAAGAAGGTTTGCTGTGTCTGTCAGCGTAGTGTCCAGAGCATGGAGGCGCTACCAGGAGACAGGCCAGTACATCAGGAGACGTGGAGGAGGCTGTAGGAGGGCAACAACCCAGCAGCAGGACAGCTACCTCCGCCTTTGTGCAAGGAGGAGCACTGCCAGAGCCCTGCAAAATGACCTCCAACAGGCCACAAATGTGCATGTGTCCACTCAAACGGTAAGAAACAGACTCCATGAGGGCCCAACGTCCACAGGTGGGGATTGTGCTTACAGCCCAACACCGTGCAGGATGTTTGGCATTTGCCAGAGAACACCAAGATTGGCAAATTCGCCACTGGCGCCCTGTGCTCTTCAAAGATGAAAGCAGGTTCACAATGAGCACATGTGACAGACGTGACAGAGTCTGGAGACGCCGTGGAGAACATCTGGGATATCATGTCTCGCTCCATCCACCAACGCCACGTTGCACCACAGACTGTCCAGGAGTTGGCGGATGCTTTAGTCCAGGTCTGGGAGAACATCCCTCAGGAGACCATCCGCCACGTCATCAGGAGCATGCCCAGGCATTGTAGGGAGGTCATATGGGCACGTGAAGGCCACACACACTACTGAGCCTCATTTTGACTTATTTTAAGGACATTACATCAAAGTTGGATCAGCCTGTAGTGTGGTTTTCCACTTTGATTTTTGAGTGTGACTCCATATCTCGACCTCCATGGGTGGATAAATTTGATTTCCATTAATAAATTTTGTGTGATTTTGTTGTCAGCACATTCAACTACGTAAAGACGAAAGTATTTCATACGATTAGTTAATTCATTCAGATCTAGGATGTGTTATCTTAGTGTTCCCTTTATTTTTTTGAGCAATGTCGTTTCAATGGCCCAATCCCAATGTCCACAGACACAGGGACTTTAAAGTGTATTCTCGCTAAGTCTGTAAGGGTTTAGGGCTGTTCCACTGTCAAATTGGGGGGGCCTGGAAGCAAGAGAAACATCCCTGAAAACCACCTTAACAGCAGAACGAACCGTAAACAAGCATGGAATGAGCAACCGAACCCTGACGTTAACATGGTTAGAAAAATGTTTTCATTTATTATAAACACAAAGCTCACTGATTGTTCATATAGTCAGAACTGTGTGTAGTTTGTCCTATATTGGCATGATGATAATATCCAAATATGCTTTCATCGGATTTGATCCAACAACATCACTATTTTGTTTACAAACAAGGAGCAAAAAGCAAACCCTTCAGTCTATTTATCTGCAGATGAGCTTACAAAAAGGAAGATCCTTAACTTTTTATTTTTCTGTAAATTACATAAATGTCACAGATTAATGACTAAAAAAGGATCGATTACATCCTTTAAGGGATTATATAACATTAGAATACATGACCAACTTGATTTATTTGTAATAGTCGTTTGTTTGTATTATAGCCACAATGTCACAGTTCCAAGGATTGGAGGCAGGCGCGTCTTCAATGAACACATATTTATTAAACACTAGGGAGAACTGACAAGAAACAGAGACAAGAATACATGAGAAACAAAGACCTAACATTAAACAAGAACAACACTACATAAACACTAGAACAGAACCTTTAACTTATACAACATAACCTAGAACACAAGAGAAACACTTTACACCAAACATATGACTAGACTAAAGACAACTACTCCAAAGAACAAGAACAACCACGTACCTGACAAGAAACAATGAACTACACAGAACAAACAAACCCACAAAACTAAATACCCAACTAACGAGGGGAGGATGTGCAGGTGTGGAGCAAACAACAGAACTGATAGGCAGACAAAAACATATGACGGGATCATGTGACACAAAGAGCTGGAAACAAAACCAAAACAAAACATATAGGGGAGAAACCACCCTGTAGTGACACAGAACAAGGACAGAGTCTACAGACATTGTGACACACAAAAAGCATCTTGCTTGGGTTTTGACACAATAACCTCCGGTAAGAAGGAATTGCGTAATACATTATGCTACGCATCCTCAGAAGAAATCAGTGGAAAACAACAGTTTAACTTGATGGAGCACAGTAACAGTTTAACTTCCTAACAAAGCTAATAACTTTAAAAATGATTTTTTCTTCAAAATGTGATGTCTCTTTCAATACAATAATATCTAAAACACTTTAATGATACAGATATACAGTGCAATGTTAAGCAAGTCAAATTGTAAATGGTTGTGAGCCAAACAGAGCTTTGGAACGAGAAATATTGTGCTCACCTCGTAGTACTAATTGTTCTTTTTTTAAATAGTCCCCCTGTGGTAAACCACGGTACATATTACTATTGTACTGACAAGATTAGACAAGACATCTGTATATCATTTGATTTTATTTGACTTACATTATTCGATGAAACCAACTCAACAACAAGATGCCTCTAAACACCATGTTACAGTAACAGGGATTTTTGTATTTTGTTTGTTTATCAAGTTGTTAATTTGATTTTTGGCCTGCTTATCTGCTATTCTATAAGAATTGTAGATATTTCAGTTATACACCCCATGGGACAAGAGTATTAAATGAGGCAGAAACAGTTTCAAGAGATTATGGGTTTGTATTGTAGGAGCTCTTGGCCCTTCTTTTGGTTTCAGTTCCACTCAAACGGAACAGGTAGGTCAAGCCGGGTTGCAGGTATCTAGACCACAGAGACTGGTAAAGATATACTGTTCTAAGCTAACTAAAGTTATTACTTATATTTTATCTACAAAATAACAAACTCAAGAGATAAGGATATGAATCATAACATAATGCAATTCACTTACAAAGGGCATTTTAGAGCGAGTTCTACAGAGTTGGACACTTATATCGGACTTTATTAAACCCTTCATATATATATTCCCCGAAGTGCATATTCCTGCTCCTTTTGGGTATCTCCCAATAGTGTCTCTTCTCACTCTGTGACTCTTCCTTGTCTCTCTCCCTCCTTGCTCATTAGATAGCATACGCAGCCCAATCAGCACCTTAAAGGAGAATTCTGGGTAATTTCAAAACGTAGCTCTGTTGCTTGGATATCTGGAGTGCTGTCAGTAGCGGGAATAACTAAACAATCTGTATTGCCAAAACCGTGTAATCCCACTGCTCCAGTTTACACCTATTACGCATTTTCGGGGCAAGTTTTAAAACGTGCTTTTAGCTTCTTAACATGTTTGAAATTTCATTACTAGTGCATAGCCATGTGCAGTGATTCCTTATATTGAACACTATGGGAGGTATGGGAGGAGCTACTACATGTGGTGTGTATGAAAGTGAGGGAGAGAGTAATATATCATTTTGAGAGAGAGTGAGTGCTGCATGTATATTCAAGGCGAGCTGAACAGAAAAAAGCAACATGCGCGCACATGGCGCAAACGTCATGACAATTGATTTGATTGCCTACAACACGAAAGAAGTAAAAAAATATACATTAACTCAGTGGTGACAAATAAATTGGGCTAATTTTAAGGCATTTTGGGCTGTTTTTGAGCAGTCATTGGGCTAGAATTTTCTGTTTGACCTGGCAACTCTGTGCATGTAGCATGAAAAAGCAATGTCGATGTCAATTGGGATTTATTTTTCATTTTGACACAATTTATGTTGTCACAACCAGTAAAGGAAATGGCAAAGACAGTCATTTGTTTTTCTTGAAAGCATTTTCATTATTGTTTTTAATGTGTCAGTGTTGTAACGGACAAACCACGAAAATGCAATGTTAAATATGATTTGCCATTTATTTTTCATATTGGCAGTAATGCGTATTGCATGAAAAAAAAGATAAAGCAATATATTCATTAGAATTTTATTAAGTCTGTTTGCATTTTCATTTGAGATTTGTCAGTCATAGACTTCCATAAAGGGACAAATTATTCCATGTCTGTTAGATACATACGTTGAACTTGTTCAGTTTATGTGTTAGGTGTTGAATCTTTTATGTTCATGCTCATACTTACACATATTAAGTTTGATGAAAATAACGGCATTTGAAAATAAGAGGACTTTTTTTGCTGAGTTAAGTACTCGATTCTTTGGGGTCAAAGCTTTGTTATTGGGATTATTCCAGAAAGCAGACATGAGTTGGAAGAGACAACTAAGCTGTAATATATTTGGTTGCAGGGATGTAGGAGTCAAACACAGGTGTGTGTGCTGCTAATGCTTTTATTGCCAGGCACAAATGCCAAAAGTGGCAAAGTAAAATAGTAGGCCATAGTAATACCCAGAAAAGAAAAGTAAATGCCATGCAAGGCAGAATGAAGGTATTAAATTTAGACGGCATCACAGACAGATTGGACAATAATGCACAGCTGACCCCAAGACTAATTGACATATACACCAGTTAATAAGCACTAATGTGCCACAGGTGTGCTGCACAATAATTGGACGAGGCAGGCAAGGGACGGTGATGTTAGTAGGCTGGAGACGTTAATCGCAAGAGCCCCTGCACACCAGCAGGGGGAGCCCCAGGACAGGGAGTTGTGACCGCCCCCCCGATGTGCCACAACCAATGTGTCGGGATCCAGCACTGCTACGCCGGGTCATACCCCTCCCAATCACAAGTTACTGGAGACCACCCCTATGCTGTCTCAATTCCAGGAGGGACCTGACCACGTACCCCAGCCCATCCTCGATCGCCAATAGAGGGGTGTGGGTCTCCAACACCTTGGCCTCATGGAGAGGGCCGTCCACCACTAGCCTGAGGAGAGACACATGGAAAGAGGGAGTAATGTGCATAGAATATGGGACATTGCAGCCTATAAGTCAGCTCATTCACTGTCCTCTGGACTTTGTATGGCCCTACAACCCTCCGGCAGGCAAAGAGAGCCAAACCCTATCACCTGGCTGCAAGAGCGGTCAGCTTGGACGTTTGTGTGGTGCATGACATGCTGGAGACATATGTGGGCAGCATTAGCATTCCACTTGTTCTCCGCGCATCAGAAAAGCTCAGCCACCACAGATGCGCTGGTTTGGCGTGGATGCCACGGTTGGCTGGAACACCAACATGCACTTGAAAGGTGTGAGGTTCGTAGAGGAGTGGCAGAGTGAGGTCTGTTTGTACTCTACAGTGTACTCTGCCCAATAAAGGCGACAGCTCCCCCGGCTGGTCCTCTGCCCAAAAAAGGCGACAGCTCCCCCAGCTGGTCCTGGCAATAGGACTGCAGGAACCTGCCCACCTCCTGGTTTACACACTCCACATGCCCGTTGGCCTCAGCATGGAACCCGAAGGTGAGACTGACAATGACCCTAAGCCTCTCTATAGCGACCCTCAGAGGGAGGGAGATCAATGTGTAAATCTATGGACAGATGGTCGTTGTGGGACTGAAATAGGCATTAACGTTCCTCTCAAAAAACATCTCTTCTTTTTATTCTGGGCGCACACAGAGCATGAGCAGGGACGGACTGGCCATTGGGAGTTTTCCATTCCGGGCCGATCGGGCTGTCATAGTTTACTTTGACGGCCGGTCGGCCAGTTACAGTACTGGACATATTAAAACAAGTGACAGTAGGCTGAAATGGACTGGCTGTTGCATCCGGAAAACTGCAGTCTGGCCCGGCCATCAAATCGAGAGAGTTCCTCTATATTTAGATGAGGAGAAACCCAGTGAATGACGAAAGCAGGAAGCATAGATAATGCGCACGTGCACCCCCCCCCCGCCGGCCGCTCCATACAAAGTCCCGAGCCAAATTTTTGTCCCAGTCCATCCCTGAGCAGGAAGAAACGTAAACCCTCACGTCCTTGGCTGAGGATGGCCTCAAGTACCTGCCAGCCAGACAACTGATCATGCAGCAATGCCAGGAAGACCAGAATGGGGTGGTATGCGCCCAGCACAGAAGCCTGTCCCAAACTGAGACCGGCACATACTGGTGACCAGTAGAATACCTGTATTCACCAGTATTCACCAGTAGAATACATGCTGAATCTCGGTAGTATGGGGCCGCCATCTACCGACCTCCCCTCTGTGTCATATTGGCAGGATAGAGCATCGGCCTTCACGTTGTTGCTGCCTGCTGTATGTGATACGGTGAATCTGAACAGGAAGGCACAGGGACTGACCACCAAAACAAGAAAAGCTTATTTAGCCCCTTCAAGCTAATGCCTCAAAATCATAAGGGCCTTGACATCGGCCTACAGCTCACGATCGCCAATGTCATAATTTCTTTAAGCAAGTGTCCGCTACATAGAATGTGCAGGGGCAAAGCATGACAGGTGTACCTGCACCATTCTGTGAAGCGTCCATCACGAACTGCAATGACTGCAGCGTGGTCACCGCCCTGCCCTCTTCAGCAGTGACGTGATCACAGCCGCAACCTTGCAAAAACCATAAATGAACCTCCTGAAATAACTGGGAAAATCTAGAATCCTCTGTATTGCTTTGACCATGTTCAGGGTTGCCCAATTATACACAGCATTAATGCGATCCTCCTCCATCTCCACCCCAGTCGAGGAGATCCAGTATCCCAGAAACGAGACGAATTGCTAGAATAAAAAGCTTTTCTCAGCTTTGAAATATAAATCATGATCCAGCAGCCTTTCAAGCACTCTGCTAACCAAGGAGACATGCTGCTCACGCGTGGCTGTGTACACCAGGCTGTCATCAATGTACACAACCACACCATGACCCAACATGTTGCTGAAGATCATTCATTAATAAATGGAACACTGATGGAGCATTCTTAAGATGATACGGCATGACCAGATATTTGTAGTGGCCAGTCATAATGCTAAAAGCTATCTTAGAGTGAATCCTATTTCTCTGTCTTACCCCTTCCCCTTACCCCTTCCCCTTAGTTTTGCGTGTTCATGTGAGAGTAAGGGCTATCCCAATTCTCATTTTGATCTAGGGGTAGGGCTAAGGGGAAGGGGTGGATACCCCTTAAAACCAAGCATTTTCGAGAGCTTACTTGAAACCAAGGGGTACCCAGAATACACTGCGCAACCGGCACCAATGGCAGCCAGATCATCAAGAGAGTCCAATAAATGTATTTTCGGCTTAAATAATTGACTTAAAAATTACGACAGACTTGTTTTGTGCTTTATACAGTTCTGTAGATATATATTTGCAACCATGTCCTTAATTTAAACGTTTTAAAAAATCGCTAGTTACATTACATTACTAACATTACATTGCTGATGTGAACAACAGTCCTGCATTTCAATATGACTAGCCTTGAATAGACACCATGCAGGTCTACAGTTTTAACTAAACTACATTAACAGCGGACTTGTTTGTGATCAAAACATGTCGCCTCTGGTGATGTAGCAGCCAGCTAGCAACGGTGTATGAAACGCAACTGTAACCAAGTGGTGTCTCATTTCATAGGGGTATGTTTTCATCCCTATCCCTTACCACTCGGTTTTGAGGGACAATGGCTAGGGTTAAGACGAAGGGGTAGGGGTAAGACAGATAAATGGGATTCACCCTTAAGCACATCACCTCTCAGGTACAAACAAGATTGTAGGCACTCCTAATGTCCAAATTCGTAAAGAAGTGTGCGCCATGCATATACTATATTACAAAGGAAATGAGGGAAAGTGGGTATGTGAAACTTGTTATTTGGCATATCTTTCAGCATATGACAGGCAATACACATGACCCCTGGGCACAACAGAACCTGATAAGAGGTATATGGCACAATCCCAGGGTCAATGTAGTGGTGATTTGAATGCCTTTTTAGAGAAGATGTGACAGGTTTGAATATTCAGTAGGAATGGAAATGTCGTAGGCACTTTGGGCTTTCCACCATGGTGGCCTTCAGCGCAACTGGAACACACCTTCCCAGGGACCCATGCAGCCCCCCGTCTAGGGACCTGTTGGGCAAGGAAACAGAAGGGTTACATAAAGACAGCCAAAGTAACCCTAACAATATAAAATAACGGCCTTAAGCAGTGCATCGTTATGGTAATCGGGGAAGGACACCGGAATGAATACTCGTGAGGCAGGGTTAGGTGAATGGGACTGTGTCTGGGGTGATGTGTGAGGATCTGTGCTGCCGCTCCCTGGACCCGAAAGGCACAGGTGGCAATAGGCGGAAAAATGCCCCCTCTTTTACCACAAAGGAGCATCGCTCCTAATGCCTTCCGGGTCCCCTCTCCTTCTCCCGTATACGTGTATTACCCAGCTCTGACCGCTGGGGAAGGCAGAACAGTTGTTCTACTCCTGGTGCGCCCACATGCCTGCAGGATGCTGTCCAGCCGGATGGCAATGTCCATTAGCTGGTCGAAACCAAGCAGAGTGTCACAGCAGGCTAACTCCCAGTGGACTATATATTATCAATATATTTTTATATATTTTAAGTATACTTTCAAAATATACATATCAAAATAATATATTAGAAGTATATATAGTACAAATAAAATATATTTCAAGTACAATTAAGTATAATTGTTTTTGCTTGGGCTCTTGCAGGCTTCACTGGAAGTGATCGATCATAGTGTGCTCATTCCACCCGGACCCAACAGCCAGGGTGCAGAAGTCGAGAGCAAACTCCCGCGCCAATCCAGACCCCTGCTGCAGATGGAACAGGCATTCATCCACCTCGCGGCCCTCCGGTGGATGGTCAAAGACCATGCTGAAGAGGTGAGTGAATAGTTAAGAGGTCCAGTTGAGGTGTCCGTGTGGCATAGTGGGCCAAGTCGCTGCCTTGCAGGACAAACTATACCACCATAGTTAGTGGTTCGAACCTGACTATGGCTTCTCCGACTTTGCTCGTGCCTCAAATTGTCATAGTGCTGCATAGTATTTGGGATGGATAATGGACCAATGAGGTTGAAGTGCAGACTGTAAGCTTTAATTTGAAGGTATATTCTTACATATTAGACAAACCGTTTAGAAGTGACATCAGCTTTTGTGCCCAAAAAATATTGGAAATTTCAACATAAAGTCATAATTGTCAATATTTGGTCGCATATCCTTTGCTTGAAGTCTGCACTGCATTTACATCACCAGATGCTGTTCTTCTCTAGTGATGCTCCGCCAGCCCTGTGCTTTTCCTATCCTTCAAATAATAAATACAAAAATAACTGTTAGAATCCTATACACATTTTACTGCCTCTGTGTTGCATATTATAATGCATTCACAAAGGCTTGGGTAGCTTAATTTGTTCACAAAATTTAACCAAAATATGGTTAATTGATAATGTGCAAGTTTAACTGACAATAACAAGACAGTATATGCAATAGTCTCTTAGTTTTCTAGTAAAGTGATTAGAATACTTCACTTGATGTTCAAAAAGGGTCTTTTTCCATTTATTCAGATTACAACTACACACTTTTGCCTATTTGAAAATGAAATAATTTCAGAGATTTTGATATTTTTTAAACAGGCTGTAGAATGTTGGTAGCAATTTCAATTTTATCCACCAGAAAATACAGAACAAATATTACAACAAATGTTGTGGTTTAACTCACTGTATTCTTTGATAAAATGTTTAAAAAATGAATTATCTTTGTAAATTATGTTATGAATGGGACTGGGGAAGTGATGTCTCATAATAAATTAGTAAAGATATATGGAAATTTCTATACAAATTTACAATCAAATAGTTGTAGCATTACCATGTAAATGGAAGAGGAAAGTGGAAGAGGGGAAAAGGAAAGAACTTGTTTGTCGACCAAGCTTTAAAAATGATAAGTAGTTAAATAAAATAGTGATAAATAAAGAAATATATCATTTTTACATAAAAAAACAAAATAACTAGGAAAAGATTTTTGACATACTGATTCCTTTTTGCAACATTGGCCTAGAATTAACTCTACAAAAAGCAATACTCACTGACTTTAAAAGTCATAGTCAATCGACCAACAATATAATAATTAGTTGGGGGAAAATGTTCACCTTCAAATCCAAACCAGTAGAATCAATGAGAAAAGAAAGGTTCCGTACTTATGTGAAGCATCATAGTATAGTTGAGAGATGTATGACAAGAAGAAACCTGAGATGGCTGGGACTAATAGATAGATGGGAGAGATTAACATGTAGATGGCTAGGACTAATAGATAGATGGGAGAGGTTAACATGTAGATGGCTAGGACTAATAGATAGATGGGAGAGGTTAACATGTAGATGGCTAGGACTAATAGATAGATGGGGGAGGTTAACATGTAGATGGCTAGGACTAATAGATAGATGGGAGAGGTTAACATGTAGATGGCTAGGACTAATAGATA
>JACXGM010023432.1:0-16214 GCA_016801145.1 Umbra pygmaea
TGTGTGTGTGCGCGCAGTGGTGCTGTGTGGTGTTTTCATGAGCTGTATGCCAAAATCATCAGTATTAAAACAATAAATGACCTGAAATATTTCAGTTGGTGTGCAATGAATCTAAAATATATGAAAGTTTAATTTCTATCATTACATTATGGAAAATAATTAACTTTATCACAATATGCTAATTTCTTGAGAAGGACCTGTATATAAAATATGTATATATCGTCTTAAAAAAATTATATATATGTATATATAAAATATGTATATATCGTCATAAAAAAATTGCATTCATTCAAAACTAAAGGATTAACTTCTCACAGTCATTCAGCTAAAAGAAATACAAGCCAACTGTGGCCCAAAAGCCAGCAACAACAGCGCCATAAAACTATGTAGTTAAAGCTGTGTATATAGCAGCAGAGACAGTGGCAGACAAAGCTATTTAGTTAAAGCTGTGTATTGAGTAGCAGAGACAGCGACAGACAAAGCTATGTAGTTAAGCTGTGTATTTAGCAGCAGAGACGGCGGCAAACAAAGCAGCAGCAGCCCCATTCCGCTGGTGGTGAAATCACGTGAATCGCCACCTGTAGATTTCGGCCAGCTGATGAGCGTTCCCTGTTAATAAACATAAAATTCACCGCAAACCTTCCCCCTGTCTCCTCTGTGCTCTACTTCTATTGGATAGTCGCTTCGCGTTCAATGGATTCATTTGCATAAAGCTGGGAATTTTCATCTTTTCTGTCGCGCAACATTTTCTCAAATGCAGTGCTGCCTTCCCGGGATGCTATGCGGGCACGTTGAAGTCGCGTGACGTCACCCATAGGAATAGAGCGAGATGCGACGCGACAGAAGTGTAGCACGGACAAGTGGATCAGTACCGTTACCCTACAGTCGCACGAGCGACAAAAGACAAGCGACACCACTCACTTGGTGGGCGTTTCTGTATTGATACTAGCATGACGTTGCCTAGTATCTGCGAGAGGTCTTAAAAGTTCCTTCAGAGATATTGTCAAGTCACAAAAACAATGTATTTTTATTTAAAAGTATGTATTTCTCGATAGAAGTAACAAAATATATGAGATAAAATGCCAAATATATCAGATATATACAGAAATACGATGTCCCGAAGCGTTTCCGCCATCTTGAATTGTTTTCTTCGAACCGAGCAACCAACGTATACGTCATGCTGCCTTCACTCCAATTGGCAGTCGCTTTGTTGCTTTGCTCAGCATTTGCATAAAATAGACTTCTTGTCTATTTTTGCCCCGCCTTGCTCACGACAGCGCTCGCGAGCTGGGAAACGGCCACTTGCGTTGAAAATGAATGGTAGCTTGTCGCTTTGTCGCTGACTTTTGTCGCTCGTGTGACTGTAGGGTTAACCAAGGCCGCAGCAGTAACTGGTCTTACTTGGTACAGATTAGCATTAACTTCCTACCCTTGAATATTGTACACACACAGCTGTTTTACACACACATAGTAATAACACACAAATGCACAGGAGCCGCAAGGAACAAACAAAAGAAACAATTTATGCGGACGTCAGCCGCCAATGTCTTAACTACGTACCGTCAGATTTAGCTAGCTGTTTGCACACTTGACATACTTTTCTCAAATTACGTACCGTCAGACTTAGCTGTTTACACACTTGACATACATTTAGCTCACAGAACACACATCACCGGGGATTCATATTAGCTTATAAACATCTGTAGTCATTAAAAGGTGTGTAACTAACCTGGAAATATTAGATATATTACACTCAAAACAGCGACGCAGGACAACACTAATTTCTCCATTCATTCGGATTATGAGCTCATCTTGTTCTGCACATCGCTAAGGGTCCCCGAGTGACGCTGCTGGTGGTTACTGCCACCCTGTGTCCATTTTATGAAACAGCATGTCATTGTATGCTTCTTCGTAATTTCCCAAATTAAATTCTGTTAATTAAACTTCAGTTGCTGGTGGCAAATCTATGAACACTTTTACATTGTGCTCATAGATTTGCCACCAGCAAAATAACTTTTACATCTTCTGATATAGTTTACACCAAAGTGTTAATTAATACATTAATTAACAAGCATGTACTAACATGTAGTTCAGATGGTGTTATTCATGCAGGAATTCATATGACTCATGTCGTAGTTAAGGTTAGTTATTCATTAGTACATGTCCTAACTCATCATTTGTTCATTGTAAAGTAATTATTAATTAAGGTATTAATACATTATTATTCATGTACTGTTATTGTAAAGTGTTACCAGAAATGGTCTTGCGTACAGCCGAGAGTGAGAGTTTCTAAACTCAGACTTTGTGTGCACAATCCGTTCAGCCAAGAGTTTGTATGACATGTCAGGGACTGTGCTCTACTCGCTAAATAGCCAAGCCAACATGTTACCTTTGACCAAGGCCACTTTTAAATTATTTGTGTTGTTTATACATTGTTTGACAATGCAAAAAGTAAAATTATTAGCAATGAAGCTTGTGTTACTCGGTTAACTAGGTTATGTTAGATTATGAAGAGTTTTGTTGGGTAGACTACAGTTTCCTAAAATTACCCATTTTTATGTAGGCCTAATTGTGTTGGACATACCAGTTAAAACATTTCAATTGTGTTTATAATTAGTTTGACAAAATACTTCACTCACAGATTGTGCTACCTTTCCCTTATTCTCAATGACACACATAAAACATCTTCACCAAATGTTATGAAAAATGTTAACCAAATAATACAATAATAGATAATGTAGCCTTACAGAATAATAGAGGAGTATAGCATATTACAACTGAAGTAATCTTACAAAGCTTTTTATATTTTGCAAAGTAAATTCTGACTTTGTGTTGACAGCTTGATCCTGCTGCTTGAAGATGAGTAATGAAGCCTCAAATGTGCATCATTAACTAAAAGTAATTAAGTACCTAGAAATATGAAGTTTTATTGAAAAATAATTTAAAAGTATATATATAAATATTATAAAATATAATAATATAAACATATTCAAATTGTGTAGCTACTAATTGTTGTTGTGCCTGACTTTCTCTGGTCTCCAATCCTCGCATTCATTTTAGTCAAATCCAAATCCTAGTACAGACAGATACCTAGTGGTCAAATAATTCAATTACATTAGACCTTATCATTGCACCCACTAGGTGGCTAAACCTTGGGTCAATATGTCCTGAATTGGGAAATCAATTGCTTATAAACACAAATAAAATAACCAGCCAATCAACTACAAATATAGAAGCACATTGAAAAGCAGTAGTGCTGTAATAGAATTGTCTCTGTAAAAACTGTGTGTGCTGATAAGGCCCCAAAAAATGAATAATAATAAGAAGAAAAAAAAGAAATTACTCTGCATAGGATGATGTGATGTTATCCGATGCACATGACAAATAAACAACTTTGACTTTGAAAAAACAGAGCACACTATGAGCAATGACATAATAATGTATTATAACTTTTTGTTGTTGATGTTGTGTATTCTGTCCATATATGTTAAATACCACTAGCAGCAGCATTATACCATTTAAAGTGCTGGGCAGTGGAGGCTCGTCCGGGGAGGAAGGGGAGGACTTTGTCACAACAGGCCTGGCGGACAAACCATTGATAAAACATGGCGGCTAACAACGGCAATTCTATGGAGCTTCTGAACAAGCAGGTCAAATGTTCTACTTTTACAGCCCATAGTAGTTTATGACACCTCACAAAAAACGAACAACAAAGGTATGCTGACAATCTGCAAATCTTAGGCACTTGTGACCCATATCCAGCACCCGCTGCGTTGTTTACACATTAAAAAACAGCGACATTGCAGCCAGAGCTGAACTTTGGGGACATGTAGACTATATTATACACCTTGTGAAAAATCCATCCTCTTACACTGCTTTCAAAATTAAAGCATACAAAAGTACACACTGCAAATTATTTGGTTCTTACCAAGATAAAAAAACTAAGATTTAGAAGTGTTAGATAATTTATCTTGTTTTAAGTGTGAATTTCTTATTTTAAGTGTTCAACTTTACCCTATAATCTTAAATCAAGCAAAACCAATTTTAATTCAAGAATTGAGGGGTACTCAAAACAACTGAAATTATCTGTCCATGCAGCAAGATCATTTCACTTGTTTTGAGTACATTTTCCCTCATATTTAGTGTTTTTATCTTGTGTTTTGACACCCCTTTTTTGCAGTGCAGACTGATCTGTACTTTCGATCAGGGTGGGTCAATAATCCAGTCGTTTGGAAGATGAAAGACTATAAATTCTTCATTGTCAAAGTGAAGGTGAGTGCTAACTTATCTAAACATTTACTGTTGGGTGTATGGGTGGTAAGTGTAGCTTAGTGCAGCCAGGATTACACTGAATCTTGTGACAAATATACTGACAATATAAATGTTTTCCTGATGTCAGGTAAACCATTCCTACAGTTTAAATGACCCACATTTCTAAAATGTTATGAAAAACATTTTAGAAATGTGGGTCATTTAAACTGTAGGAATATCAGGTGAATTTTATTTAATGAGTTGTGTATGTGATTTATGATAAACTTTTGATTAAACTTTGTTAAACCTGGACCATATACCACCAAATAACGTCTTCCTGTATTAACTTTCAATTTAGTTGAACTAACTCCATATGATAAACTACAGGTTTAGCTGGCTGCACTTACGTCAGCTACGCCACTAGAGTTGGTTGTATTGGTGCAGACAAAAACGGACCATTACATTCATTACAATTATTGCAGGTAGATATGATGATTGCAAATGCAATATTTACTAATATGTGGATATTTGACCATAATTTACCTCTAATTAAATGTTAGCTACAAAGACGATGTACTTGGATGGCTGCCATTCTTTCTCCATCTCGTTCTTGTCAGTGACCGGCACGTCTAATTGCAAATGTCCACACAAATCTGAATTCTGTATGAAGACAACTCAGTCTTGTCTCCTCTTCTGTTAGAGCATCCAATGGAACAGCAACTATCTGTCATTTTGAAATAAGAATAAGTTGTAGAACGCTGGCGCGTAATGGAAGATTACTTTTTTGCCTGATAGGCAGGGCGTTCCCATATGCCATGACGTCACGTTAAAAATATGAATTGTTGTTGGAGATGGAATATTAGAGACAGTTGCAGGGAGGAGTGTTCAACTTGTTTAATGAACACAAAGATTTTCCTGAAGAGGTAGTTCACTGTTGACACTGACGGAGGTTGTATATCAGCTGCACAACAAATATGTATCCGGTTTTACTATGCTCTAATGCGGCATAGACAACCTAACAGAAACACAGAGTGTACGCCTGCTGGAATCTACAAAACTATACCTCTACTTATGACTCATAGTGGAGAAGGCACAATAGTCTAATACTTTTGGAAGGGCAGCAAGGAATAATCTGACATAAACAGGGGAATAACCCACAATGAATTGCAATTACCTTCTGGAACACTGCAGGTTAAATAGCTTCCTTGATTACTAACCACCCACATTTGTGTGGAATTAAAACCTATAATGAGCCTCAGTGTTCTGAGAAATGGAATCAATGAAGTGACAGAGCACATTACATGAGTGTCCAGGAGGTGGTGCCAACATCACATAAATAACTCAAAATATACACACATTTCAGTCCAATGCATTAAGAAATAATAATTGTCCATCAATTTAAAGTGCAAATAAATCATAATAGTTTATTTCTCCCACAGCATGGCTAGTACTTAGTAAATTTAGTTTGAAAAAATAATACAAATAAAATGCAAAAGTAATCTGTTTTTTGTGGTCTTCAGTACAGAAAACAGCACACTCTCTAGTAGAGACTAGAATAGCTGAACGATGGAATGCTTTCCTCATTCATTAATGTGGTGGCTTTTGGGGCAACCTTCCTTCCATAGACTTACACAGTACTTAAGATGCATAGAGGAGAATGTCCTCCAGCTGATCTGATTTCTTAAAATATGAACTGATATATTTTTAATCGAATAAAAGTATCAGAGGATGAACATAGCTTTACGTGACGTGGAACTACAGTGTTGAGTTGGTAACGTTACAAGTAGAGGCAAATATTTGTTAGCCTACGCACCAAAATAGTTCTAAAAGCTCCCAAAATATTAAATATAAAAATATGTATTTGTAATAATAATAAAGTTTATGTCAGGCTATTTCGCACTGCACACTTGCACCCAGCACAAGCAGAGATCATACATGTAATGAGAAAGAGCCTTAAAAACATGAGGTGTTAACGGGAGCAACCAGGTAGAATTCCTTGATGTTGCTGACGTGAGAGATCCATGAGGAAGCAGGAGGCATCAAAGAAGATGAGGAGAAAAAACAAGTACTTGAAGGCACCCGGTAGAGTGAGATGTTAGTCATTTATATAACCTCAAATGTTAATTTAAATTGTGCTTGTGGTTAAGGTACCTGAGGTAATTTACCTTAATCCATGCAACAAACTAGCTAGCTGCACTACACTGTAGATGGATCAAAACAATAGCTAGCAAAAAAGTACTATCTCACTAGGTAACATGTTACAAATAGCTAATGTGTTGTGTACGCCAATTATCAATATTTACATGATGTTAATGTGATTAAAGTACATAATGTTGTGTAATCTAGACATACCCAACACAGACGTCAGGCCTAAAACTGTGCCTTCTCCATGCAGAAAGCATGGAGAAAAATGTGCAGTCTATAACAATACACAATGTTGATGATGACATGTTAAGATCTAATTTGCCTACTTTAATACTTGATCAGTGATTATATTAATTGCCTCCATTGCTCCCTATCTACTAAATATTATAGTTGTAGAATGATTCACCAGAACATATTAACTATAATTTGATATATGGAACAATGTTGACCTTTGTGACCACACAGCCTCAGCTTTTACATGAAAATACATAAAATCTGTATT
This sequence comes from Umbra pygmaea, assembly GCA_016801145.1. Lineage (NCBI taxonomy): Eukaryota > Metazoa > Chordata > Actinopteri > Esociformes > Umbridae > Umbra > Umbra pygmaea. The sequence continues at coordinate 6,899 of JACXGM010023432.1, forward strand.
AAATTATACAAAATCAAGCCAGTACAATTAATATAAAAATCGTGATTACAATGCTAAAGTCTAAAAATAATTTACATGTTTGTTTCCTCCATATATATGGGCCCCACTATAATGGTTAGCAGCATGTTTTGAAATTAATTTACATATTGTTTTTAACAGTGATTTCTCCAGCATCCTGTCACCACAACCTAACACTGATAATTACCGGAATCCCAACTCACTTGAACCCAGCACTAGTGATGGGCAAATGAAGCTTTGGTGAAGCACTGAACCACTTAGAAAAACTGGTTCAAAAATGGGTTCATTACTCGAAGCTTCAGTAACAGCGACCTCGCCTGGTGAAGTGGCAAAAAGCTCCATCTAATTTATCCCAGCTAGATAGTGGACAAAAGGCTTTAATTCAGATTCAGATTCAGAATGCTTTATTAATCCCTATAGGGAAATTGTATAGTTACACCCCCGGTCAAACAAATAGTAATACATAAGTAAATAAGTTAATTATTGTGAAATACTACTAAGTCTAATAAATATTTTAAAAATCTTAGATGCTAGAATAACAGTCAGCAAGATGATAGAGATATTACAGTAGGACTTTCTGTAGAGAGCTTCGGTATTCTTTGCCCACTCCAGTTTATTATCAATATGTACTCCCAGGTACTTGTAGTGCTCAACTATATCTACGCTGACTCCCTGGATGAGGACTGGGGTCACCAGTTGCTTCCTCCTTGTCCTCTTCAGGTCCACCACCAATTCCTTTTGCCACATTAAGCTGTAGATGATTATGATCACACCATGTGACAAATTTCTCCACCACTGTCCTATACTCATCCTCATCCCCATCACGGATACATCCAACCACCGCAGAGTCATCAGAAAACTTCTGTAATTGGCATGACTCTGACTGGTAGCTGAAATCCATAGTGTAGACAGTGAAGAGGAAGGGAGAGAGGACTGTCCCTTGAGGGGCCCCTGTGTTACTGACCACTGTATCTGACACACAGTGTTGTAGGCGCACATACTGAAGTCTTCTTGTCAGGTAGTCAACAATCCAGGACACAAGGGGGGCATCTACCTGCATCATTTTCAGCTTCTCACCCAGAAGAGCTGGTCTAATGGTATCAAAAGCACTGGAGAAGTAAAAAAAACATGACCCTCACAGTGCTTTTCTCTTTATCCAGGTGAGTGTACATATGGTTCAGCATGTAGATAATGGCATCATCAGCTCCTATCCGCGGCTGGTAGGCAAACTGGAGTGAATCCAGTTGCGGGCTGACCATAGTTCGTATGTGCTATAGGACAAGCCTCTCACGGGTCTTCATGATGTGAAAGGTTATAGCCACTGGTCTATAGTCCTTAGGGTCCCTGGCATGTGCTGTTTTAGGCACAGGTACAATGCAAGATGTCTTCCACACCACTGGGACCATTTGTAGAGACATGCTCAAGTTGAAGACCCGCCTAAGGACTCCACACAACTGGGTGGCACAAGCCTTGAGCACCCTGGGGCTGACACCATCAGGCCCTGCTGCCTTTCCTGCATTGAGTCCTTTAAGCTGTCTCCTCACCTGGCCAACAGTGAAGCAAATTGTTATTTCCTGTTGTGGCGTAGGAGGGTAATAATCATTATTTTTAGGAGGGGGTGGGCAACTAATGATGTTTTTTATTGAGGGAGGAATGGGGGTCCCACTGGAGTGTGGAGAGCATATTGTAAGTGGAGGGTGGATGTTAATAAGTGGTACAGGGTTGGCTTTGAGGGATGATAGAGTGGGGGCCACTGAATCAAATCTGTTGAAAAACAGGTTGATTTAATTTGCCACATCCTCTCCTCCCTCCACCCCGTTACCAACCGTCCTATACCCCGTAATGGTCTTCATACCCCTCCACGCCTCTCTCATGTTGTTTTGTTGGAGCTTGCATTCAAGCTTCCTCCTATAATTCTCCTTGGCCCCTCTGATCTTCTGTTTCAGTTCTACTTGTATGCTCTTCAGTTCTATACTATTTCCAGTTCTGAATGCCCTCTTCTTTGAATTCAGAATATCCTTAATTTCCCTTGTTACCCAGGGTTTATTGTTAGACTAACAGCAAACAATCCTTGTTGGGACAATGGAATCTACACAGAAGTTAATGTAGCCTATAATGCACTCAGTAAGCCCATTAATATCACTACCATATGAGTGAAATAAATCTAGTGCACGCACCTATCCCCCCTACACACAAACACAGTGCAATATGTATAATAACAAAGGGATATCATAGTTTTTTACAAATAAAGACTGATTTATTTGTGTATTGTGTTATTGTTATTGGGGAGTGAGTGGTTGGGGAAACGGAGGATGTGCTTGGAAAATATAGCACAAGTTGTGTGTGCTTGCGTAACTATGGCCAGGGGGTAGGTGGGATAGGGAACACTCAAAGATATTTATTAAGGAACATTGTTTTTTTCCACACTTCTTTTCCTCACAAACTAATGGTTACAATAATCATATAGACCTATTGTTATATGTTTTGATACACACTTGAGACAGTTATTACTATAGGCTGCTGATAGTTGCAGTATAATAATATTTAACAGTCAGCGCACCTTATCAGGAGTGATTAAAATAAAGTTTTCCCAAGCCAGAACGACCTCTCTTCCTAGATGCTTCTATGGTAATAACAATAAATCAATGCATAAACATGAATGCTTGTCACTGTAGAGGCTACTACGAACCAAAGGCAATGTTGTGCATTAAGGTTTTTATGCTTTGAGCATGCTAGAATTCAGACTTGAAACGAGGCGGTGCCGGTTGCAGTGGCAGCACAGTCCTGACTGTTTCCACACTGTTGTTAACTGTTTCGCGTGTGGCGGTGCCACAATCAGAGAATGAAACAGTTACTGCTTCGTACGTCATATGTCACGTGATTTTTCCATACCAAAGAAAGCTTCGGAGCAGTGGTTCATATGGAATTATAGTTAACAGTTTCAAACTACCATCACTACCCAGCACCATCGTCAGATCACAATCACCTGAATATTGAACACCTGCACACCCCTTCCCTCTGCTCATGCTAGACCATTGAAAATCAGTAATAAGCAGTTCAGTGTTCATATTCACATTACGTGGAAAGATAACAGTCTACGTATACCACTGGATTAATTGATTCAGGGGCGGCAGGTAACTTCATGGATTGCTCATTGGCACAAACCTTGGGAATTGAGTTAATCCCTCAGTCTTCTCCCCTAAGGATTAACTCTTTGGATGGACAACCCCTAGGTTCTGGTTACATAACACATCAAACCAGTCCAGTGACATTGCAAGTTGGCATTCTACATACGGAAAGTCTCCAATTCATGGTATTGTCCTCCACGCATGAACCAGATGTTTTTGGATTTCCTTGGTTATGTGAACATGACCCTGTTATTTCTTGGAAAAAAGGAGAGTTACTCACCTGAAGTGAAGAGTGTCAGGCCTACTGTCTAAGAATCCCCTGTCAGGCTACATCAGTTGAAGAATGCCATGCAATGCCTCCTACCTACATACCACCGGATTACCACTGTTTTCAGCAAGTGTTTTCCAAGGAGGAGGCTTCCACATTGCCTCCGCACCGAAAGTGGGATTGTCCCGTTGATCTCGTATCAGACGCCACGTTTCCAAAGGGACGCATCTACCCCTTATCTCTGCCAGAAAAGGAAGCTCTCAACAATTATATTGATGAATCTTTACAACAAGGATTTATTCGGCCGTCCACATCTCCTGTCGCCTGCAGCTTCTTTTTTATTGGAAAAAAGGATGGAGGCCTACGACCCTGCATTGATTACCGTCCGTTGAATGACATCACAGTGAAACATTGTTACCCTCTCCCATTGATACCTGCTACCTTGGAGCAGGTTGGTCAAGCCGCTATTTACACAAAATTGGATTTACGCAGTGCGTACAACCTGATTAGAATCAAGGATGGCGATGAATGGAAGACTGCCTTTATCACCCACAGGGGGCACTTTCTCTCTCAGATTCACCCACAGGGGGGCACTTTCTATCGCAGATTCTCTCTCTCTGCAATTTGACCCCCCCTAGTATTCGCCTGTCCCGGAAAGCATCCTCCCAGCAGCCTGCCTGGTAAGACCCATCCAATGGGAACTTGATGATGCTATAACTGATGCTCTGATTACAGAACCGTCACCCCCAGACACACCACAAGGAAAAATGTATGTTCCTGCTGCTCTACGGCCCCTGCCTATGCAGTGGTGCCATACCTCTCTAGGCTCTGAACACCCTGGGATTTCCCGAACCTACACTTCATTAAGGAAAAGATATTGGTGGTCTTCACTTAAAGATGACGTCTCAGATTACATTCTGTCCTGCCCAGTATGCGCCCAAAAAAAAACACCCCGCCAACTACCCACAGGTGAACTCCAACCCTTGCCCGTACCACACAGACCCTGGTCCCACATCTCCATGGATGTTGTCACTGACCTCCCTGTTTCAGCTGGTTTCACAACAATCCTGGTAATGATTGACAAATTTTCCAAGATGTGTCGTCTAGTTCCCCTTCTCAGAGGGAACCCCAGTTCACCTCCCGCGTATGGAGGGCCTTTTGTGAATGACTTGGAATATGACAGCCTCTCCTCTGGACATCATCCTTAGTCTAACGGACAGACGGAGAGGCTGAATCAGGAGATTGGGAAATATCTACATCAACGTTGTGCGGACCAGCCTCATGAATGCAATCGTTTCTTACCTTGGGTAGAGTACGCTCAAAATTCTTTAATACATTCCTCTTCACGTCTAACCCCTTTCCAATGTGTTCTTGGTTACCAGCCCCCGTTGTTCCCATGGGACACCAAACCCAGTCCAGTGGAAGCAGTTGAGGACTGGTTTAACCACAGCTCTCAGGTTTGGGACACAACCCATCAACACCTTCAAGCTGCCAGAGCCCAGAAGAAACAAGCTGACTGGTTACACCTAAGGTTAAGCTGACCTACCCCCTTATTTCACCCTGGACAACGAGTGTGGCTGTCCACCCGCGACGTCCGGTTCAAAGCTGCATGTAAGAAACTCACCCCCATGTATCTTGGTCCGTATAAGATCCTTAGACGCATAAATTATTTCATGTACAACCTACAGTTGCTCCGCCAGTTCCGCATGTCACCTTCTTTTCACGTGTCACTCCTCAAGCCTGTCTATTACAGCCCTCTTCACCCTCCGCTGAAAACCTCTCCAGCTCCCCCTGCAATGGACGTCGGGGGTAAACCTGCATATTCTGTCCAAGCCTTGTTGGATTCCAGACGCAGACAGGGTGGTCTACAGTACCTTGTCAACTGGGAAGGTTGTGGTCCGGAGGAGAGGTCTTGGGTGCCAGCCCGGGACGTTCTGGATCCTGCCTTGAAGGCGGAGTTTCACCATCATCCTGATCGTCCCACTCCGGGGAACCTCTTATGAGGGCTGGCCTCTCCTCTTCCTTGCTCTCATACAGGGGGAGGTCGGCCATCTTGGAGAGGTCCACCATCTTGGGAAGGGGGGACTAGTACTCAGACGGGGGGCCCTATCCAGTGGACAACTGCCCTTAACCTGAGTGCTAGTATACAGTGCCTTGCGAAAGTATTCAGCCCCTTTGAACTTTTCGCCTTTTTTTTTTTTTTTTACCTTTTGCCACATTTCAGGCTTCAAACATAAAGATATGAAACTGTAATGTTTTGTTAAGAATCAACAACAAGTGGGACACAATCATGAAGTGGAACGACATTTATTGGATATTTCAAACTGTTTTAACAACTAAAAAACTGTAAAATTGGGCGTGCAAAATTATTATTACAAAATAATTATTAAGGTTAATACTTTGTAGCGCCAGCTTTTGCTGCAATTACAGCTGTAAGTCGCTTGGGGTATGTCTCCATCAGTTTTGCAAATCGAAAGACTGACATTTTTGCCCATTCCTCCTTGCAAAACAGCTCGAGCTCAGTGAGGTTGGATGGAGAGCATTTGTGAACAGCAGTTTTCAGTTCTTTACACAGATTCTCGATTGGATTCAGGTCTGGACTTTGACTTGGCCATTCTAGAACCTGGATATGTTTATTTGTGAACCATTCCATTGTAGATCTTGCTATATGTTTTGGATCCTTTGTTGGAAGACAAATCTTCATCCCAGTCTCAGGTCTTTTGCAGACTCCATCAGGTTTTCTTCCAGAATGGTCCTGTATTTGGTCCATATATCTTCCCATCAATTTTAGCCATCTTCCCTGTCCCTGCTGAAAAAAAGCAGGCCCAAACCATGATGCTGCCACCACCATGTTTGACAGTGGGGATGGTGTATTCAGGGTGATGAGCTGTGTTGCTTTTACACCAAACATAACGTTTTGCATTGTTGCCAAAAAGTTTGATTTTGGTTTAATCTGACCAGAGCACCTTCTTCCACATGTTTGGTGTGTCTCCCAGGTGGCTTGTGGCAAACTATAAACTACAATTTTTTTGAATATCTTTTAGAAATGGCTTTCTTCTTACCACTCTTCCATAAAGGCCAGATTTGTGCAGTATACGACTGATTGTTTTCCTATGGATATACTTGCCCACCTCAGCTGTAGATCTCTGCAGTTCATCCAGAGTGATCTTGGGCCTCTTGGCTGCATCTCTGATCAGTCTTTTCCTTTTATGAGCTGAAAGTTTAGAGGGACGGCCGGGTCTTGGTAGATTTGCAGTGGTCTGATACTCCTTCCATTTCAATATTATTGCTTGCACAGTGCTCCTTGGGATGTTTAAAGCTTGGAAATCTTTCTGTATCCAAATCTGGCTTTGAACTTCTCCACAACAGTATCTCGGACCTGCCTAATGTGTTCCTTGTACTTCAGGATGCTCTGTGTTTTCAATGGACCTCTGAGACTATCACAGAGCAGGTGCATTTATACGGAGACTTGATTACACACAGGTGGATTCTATTTATCATCATTAGTAAGATCATTCAGAGATCCTCATTGAACTTGAGGGAGCAACTCAAAGGAACCATAACTAAACCACTGTATATCTATATACTGTTAAAACATTGAGAATGCAAGACATAACCACAGGAGACATAACTGAACATAACAAAGGGAACATATACAGCCTCACACATGGCTGGACGTTACAGGAGCAAATTATTGTGTGTAATGTGTTGGGCATTGGTCCCATACGGCTGTATTGTATTGGATAATGAAAGCTTTGAATCATATGTTCTTATCAGTTTACTATCTAATACGTTCCCCACCGGGGAACTATATATATTAAGTTGATTTTTCGAACAAAGTTTCAGAAACGGGGCTTGCTCTGTCTGCTCCACGCATCAACTCGGTATTGCAGTACCTCCGGGAACTGTGCACCTACTGTACAAGTGTAAAAATTAGAAACGTATATTATCCTCTGCCGAAGGAAGCAGACTACCTAGCTAGCAACTGGAGGCGAAGCCCTTTTCGTTTGCTTTAGATTTTTCCTGCTATTTTCAGTTATCCTCCCCTGACAAACTAGCTAGCTACAGTATTGCCAACACTGGCATATTTGCTATCGGAGTATCTGTGCCTACGGTACTTAAAAAAAATGGGCATCGTCGGTGTTTTGTCGTTTTAGAACCGGAAGGTTTTGGTAGTATCGGTTCTCGTGACATCCCTAATCCCAACTCACTTGAACCCAGCACCATCGTCAGATCTCAATCACCTGAATATTGAACACCGGCACACCCCTTCCTTCTGGATAAATACCCACCTGTCTGTTTGCCTCCTTGCAAGGTATTGTTCATTCTATGTTCTACTGAGCGCTATATTTTGGATTTGATTTTGATTATTTCAACCTTTGCCTTGACTACTGAATTACGGATGTGGATCCTGTCTTTGTACCTTTGCCTGAGTTATAGTGAACCAAACCCTGCCTGTCCTTGACTACGCCTGTCGCCTGATTCTGTGGATCCCTGACCCGTCTGTGTACTGAAACCTTGCCTGTCTTGTGACTTCTCCTGCATTGTGATTCTGTACCAAGAGGACCTGACCGTGTACCTGACCTTGCCTGCCTGACCATTCTCTATAATAAACTTGGTTCTGCCTGTTTCATGTACAATACCTGTAGTTCCTCATTAAACCATTCTATAACTGAATCCTGTGAGTGAGTCGTTACACCAATAGAATTCTAGAATCTGTCTGTAGAATACAGAAAATTATAAAAATGAATCTTTTTCACACATCTCAAAGAAACAGACATGGCACAAAAATGACTAATAATTTACAAATACAGTTTACTTTGTTTTAAAGAGCACAATTTCCTCTTTATTATGACACCACAGGTATGTCATTGAGATTATTGCAATAGTAACCTCTCATTTAAATGTGTTTGAAAAACACTATACTACCACATCAACCTAAACTTCCTACCACGTCAACCACACTATACTACCACATCAACCTAATATATGATGTATACATATTATATGCATATATGTACATATAGACCAGGGGTCACCAACCCTGTTCCTGGAGAGGTACCACCCTGTATGTTTTCAACTGGACATAATGTATCCTCATTCAGCTTATCAACTAGTTAATTATTAGAATTAGGTGTGCTATATTAAGGTTGGAGTGAAAACCTTCAGGGTGGTAGTTCTCCAGGACCAGGGTTGGTGACCCCTGATATAGACTGTTCCTCCATCCAGCCAACATTCTCCTTGTCCTCTACCACAGCCCTGACTTCACATAACTTCCTAACTTATAGTTGCAAGACAGAAAGCGAGGCTGGGAAAAGTGATATTCATTTATATATGTCTCCCTTTAAAACACATCCCCCATCACACACACACACACAACACACAACACACACAGGCTATGCAACTAAAAAACTGCAACTGTTTTTATAAGGAGACTGTCTGATCGTGAATAAATTGATCTTGACAGCTGGTGGGCTTGTCTGTAACAACCAAGTGATCACGCCAGAGAAAAAATAGGGTACGATATCTGCAAAACAGATAACTTTTTATAGCCTAGTTTGAATATGACAATAACAACATTGTGTAAAAACATGCCTGATAGAAAACGTATTATTCTAAATTAAGATAACTTAATTCCTGAACTTAATTGTTTTGGTTTCTTTTTTATGTATGGATAACTTGGGTTGTTACCAACATCTAGTGAAGTCAAAGTCAAAGTCAAAGTGGTTTATTTATCATATGCATTGAACAACATACATCATCCTATGCAGAGAAATTCTTATTGACATGGCTCGGCGATTCTATGCAGTGGGCTTAAAAACAAGAATTACAACAATATAGAATTTTAAATTAGGAATGACAATAGTAATAATAGTAATAGTAATAATGATAATAATAAAAC
>JACXGM010023433.1:0-10672 GCA_016801145.1 Umbra pygmaea
TCTAACATAACAAGAATGAATTCAATCAATTAAATTGAGCAATTATGACAACACAAGAAACAACAATCATTGATAGAATGTACCGGTATACTACAATCATAATTTACAAGATTTAACAGGCCATGCAGTGAGCACTGAGTACAATCATTTGCTGACTAACTCATTATCCCTCAGGATGTGACTCAGGGACACATACTTGGTGTTAAGGTTTGCCGTATGTCCTTCTAGAATAATGTATATTTTTAGTTGTCTTTAAGTTCTTTGAAGTCTGGTATTAATAGGTGGCATTTTTTTTAATATTGCTCTCTAATACTTCAGGAGAAAGTGCACCTCTGTGTCCACCTCACCTGTCATACAGTGACCACATACTATATGTTATTTTGGTAACCAGGGCTTTTAATATCTCCCTTTTTCAATTTCATTGGTGTGGTCACTGAGCTGCCTCTTCTTGATATCCTTGACAATAGAGAGATATTCAGCCATTCTCTCTGTCTTGCACTCTGTCTCGCTCTATGTCTCTCTGTCTCCCAGTCCCCGTCTCTCTCACCGATCCAGACTGGTAGGTGAAGGTCCGTCTGCGTTTCAGCAGGCTCTTCCGGATGCAGAAGAGCGCCAGTAAGGCCAGTAGGATGGTCACACAGGTGACGGTCACAGACCCCACTACAGCCACCAGCAGCTGGTACCCCTCACCTGAAGGCCCCTCCACCCCCAGGGTGGTGGGAGTGAAGTCCTGGAGACCTGGAGGAGAGGAGGAGATTGACAAAGTCTTATATACATAACCTCAGCGATAGTTAACTTAATAATAAATACAGTTCTTTGTCAATTTGGGATTACAAAATGGCTTGATATAAACAACAGATGGTGTGGAACATAAACAAATCTTGACATTGGACCATTGTTGAGGTCTGCAAAGGCAAAACCAACAAGATTTTTCATATTAAATAAATGTACTTTAAAGCAGTCAAATATGTTTTGTTAAAGCAGCTCTTACCATCTGCCTGGGTCCTGGCCTGGACAAACTGGCTCCACTCCCCTGGTACTTTAGAGACAGCCCTCACTCTGAACTGGTACAGAGTGCTACCATTGAGCGCTGTTACATTTTTGGCTGTCTTGTTGCCATCGTCAGTGTCCACCCAGGGGTGCAGACTACCCTGTCCCACAGGCTGGTACTCTATAACGTACTTCACTATGCCCCCATTTGGGTCCTCAGGGGGCTTCCACTTCACCAGCACCGCTGATACAGTCAGGGGCAGGGCCTGGACATTCCGGGGGGACGAGGGGCCTGAGGGAACAGGGGTGGGGCAGAGAGGTGAGGTTGAGAGGTGGTAGCTACATGCCCAATGGTTATTGCCCAAATCTGCAAAATGGTTTAATTTTTCATCTCACATGGTCCTTTTCTTCATGAAACCTACTTAAACTCATGGACTCCGAGGGCGGGGGGAGCCAGGCACCAACCAGAAAACTCTCACCAATCACACTTGTCAACACTCATTGCTAAGCCAACGGGAGAAGCTGTAGTTAGTTACCCTGGCTGTTGATGCGGAAGTGATAGGACTTAGAGGCAGGCCCCAGACTGCCGCAGTTGAGCAGCCTGACAACCACCGTGTAGTCCTGATGGTACTGCAGGTTGTGGAACTTGGTTGACAGCACACTGAGCAGGGTGGTCTCTTCTCTCAACTTCTCTTCTGATGGGGAGGGCCCGAAGAGCTGCACTAAGAACCCGGTGGCCGCACCCACTGCCCCACCAGCATTGCCAGGCAACAGCCAACGCACGGTGGCGTTGCGACCCTCCAGTGAGCTGAAGTCAATCTCTGGTCGCAGTGTTGGTTCTACAGCGACGACACACAGAACACGCCTGGGATCTCATTGCACGATTCAAATAATCAGCCTCTCGCATACAACACGCTCAAAGGACGCTCTGATGTTATTCTGATGTCATTATTGGACGTCAGAATAAAAAACATTTACAGATTCAGTGTTGACAATGTTTAACTTCTTCTCAGACACACACACACACACACACACACACACACACACACACACACACACACACACACACACACACACACACACACACACACACACACACACAGACTCCCCCTGAGCACCTCATCAGCAATCTCTAGAAACCTCTGGTTCCATTTTGAAAAGGAGATAATGAAAACGGGTGTAGTGGCTCACCTGGACAGTCGGTCTCCATGATGACCTCAGGTCCCAGAGCCCCCTCCCCACCTTCCCCAGGACGGGTCAGCTGGACACGGACATGGTAGCGCGTCGAAGGCTTCAAATTCATCAGAGTTATGGGTTCTCGACTGTACACTATCAGACAGGAATACAGAGACATTTTTAGACCACAGTTTTCTATAATACTTAACTTACCCTAACATAAACTCTGTATTCATAGTCAGACCATTTTTGAATAACAATGTATTCAAATAGAATAGCCTATAATGGAAAATTATATTTCCCAAATACAAAAAATATTACACTGTCAGTTCTTTCTTAGTTTTAATATGTGTGAAGTCAGCATTTCTGATGCTGGGGTATCAGGCTAAATAACTACAACAGAATACGCCTAATTACAATAATAATGATGATGGAAAATAAATCTTGGCATTGATATGGTTTGGCTACTCATTTAATTATGAATTATATTTCAATGGTTGACTGCAAATACTGTTTAATATTGATGGACACTAGTTGCAAAGAGTTGTATAACTGAATCATACCCCACTCCCTGTTGTTTCTTAAGGGAGCAAATCAAACAAAGTGGGTGTACGAAGCCAAGCCTGAGTTAGTGAGATCTTATTGGTGCATTGTATTTTATATTTCCATTAAATGATGCGTTTTGTGTGTGTTCATGCAAAAGCCCTTTTGATAAAGGGTGACTGTAACATCTGTAACATCTAAAAAGTAGTTGATAATGTAATATAGCTTTTGGAACAGAAAACTATATTGACATCAAATGTTTAATTGGTGAGAACCTTTCAGCATGTCTGTGTGGGTCTCGATCCAGCAGTCGAAGGCCACTGTCGGCCATTGTGCTGTCATGACCGTATTAGGAGGCATCGGGAAACACTTGTTGTGTCCCTGCTCTATGTGGTAGTGAGGGTCACTGACCTATGATGGAGGACCAGGAGTCTCCACTGTCCATGGGTTTGTAAAGCAGCTTGGTGGACTCAATGGGTCCATCTCCTTTGTAGGACTCTACGGGTATTACCACCAACTGCTTGCTCCTCTTCTCCAGCAGTTTAGGAGGTGTTGTAGGGCATGGTGGCTCTGGCGGTAAAATAAGAGTGAGAAAGTCACTGAACCACTAACATTCTCAACTCCAGAGATTTTTGCCATATACAGCTTTTCATTATTTTTACATTTATTTATCTGCATGTCCATCACTTATATTTACACTGACTATTTACACTGTCTTGATATTTTTCCCCAGGAAAAGCAGCAATACCAATAATAATAATACTTTAAAAAAATAAACATGAGTGAAGCAATACAAAGTTATTTATATGTGTTTATAAATGTTTTTATAGAAGTCGTTTTCTCCGTAGGAAACGCATAACGAGCTAGTCAGTGACTTCTGTGAAATCTGGAGTTTTTGACAGTAACTGTGAGATAACTACACTGTTATTGAAACAATGTCTTGGGACCTTTTACTTTCCTATTAACTTGTTTGTAACATGTGACCATCATGGTCATGTGTTTCTCAGGGTTCCATGGATATCATTTTAGTTTTTGTCGTTTTTTTGTTGAAATATCAGACATTATTGATGTTTTTGTGTAAAGGCTGTGACCATTAGGATCCACATTTACATTATGATTGATGTGGCTGATGTTATTGTACTTCATATGATGTGGTTGTGTCATGTTTAATGTTGCATGCCTTCTGTATTACCCCTTATCAATATTCCTATTTATTGCATCATAAAAAATTGTTATCATCCGTTTTGGTGTTTATTTATGTTGATGACAGGAATCAATATATAATGGCAATAAAAACACTTTATGGAAGTAAATTGTCTTCATCAGTTGGTTATAATTAGACTAGCCCAGCAATAATAATCTGTAAGGCCATGAAAACACAATACAGAGCACAGCTCTGAGGGCAGTCTACACCAATCACACTCCCATAAACAGTGTTTACAATGCCTTTTTCTCTGTGTATTGATTTCCCTTTTAACTCAAGTCAAGTGTAGCCAAAAACGTTGCTAATTCTGGCAGATTGAAGTGACTAAAATTCTATTTGCAACCGATGTAAATGTTTTGCAGTCGGAACAGATATGTCAAGCCACATTCCAAACCTGATAAATATGTGGTTCTAAAACAGATACAAATCACTATTACTTGTGTTTGAATGGTCATATCCAATTTACATACAGTATGTTGCTGTACAATGTCATCAAACAAACTAACATCATGGAGGGAAATAGTTACTGGGGTCTTGTAACTATGACAACTAACAGTGAACATTTAGATCACATTTGTTGAGCCCACTGAACAAGGACAAATCTCATTTGGTCACTTCCAAATCAACCGTGGGCTGCAGTGTTAACAAAGCTTTAAAGGAATGTACAAGTGCAGGCTTTATGACCTGTAAGCAACTCACATTGACTGGCAGAGACCAGCAAAATATTTTTCTTACCTTTAACCGTGAGGTTGAATTTGCGAGAATCTTGTCCCCCATTTGTTGATACCCTGCACTCCCAAACCCCTGCATGCTCAGAGGCCAGACGGGGGATTTCAAACTGGGCTGTGCTCTTATTCGAGTCCATAGTGGTACGAGAGGCCTGAAAGATCCAGAGAGGTATTGGTAAGGATGCTCACAGTCTGAAGTAATCAAGGGCTGATATTGTCAACAAATTAAATATTTTCATGGTTACAAAAAACAGTGAGTTTCACAAAGAACACTGACAACATCATACAGCTTCTTTTCCAAGTATGTGAAATTCAAATATAAACGGATCAACCTCACAATGACTTCAATATTTTACCTTGAGCACAGAGCTGTCCAGCTTGCGTAGCTCAATGCTGCTGTGGCTAGGCAAAGGGTTGCCTGTGGCTGAACACAGAATCTTCGGGCTGGAATTGAGGTTCCACTCTAAACTGCTAGCCATGTCCAAGATCTGGGGAGCGCGATCTGATGGGCGAAAAACAAATGATTAAAAGGACGTTGGTGAAGATGATAATAATAAGGACCACAGAGAAAGCTGTTGATGAAGATACTCCAACTAGCGATCATGACTTCAATTTTGAAGACGGTCATGTGAGTGTGGATGAAGACAATGAGGAGGACCAGTTAGTTACCTGACATCTCACAGTGTTGTCCTCTCCAGCCCGTGGGACACTGACACCCACTGAAGCGGTTACACACACCCCCGTTCTTACACTTGCAGCTGAGCCTACAGTCCGCCCCGTACATGTCCCCGTGGCAGGCTGAGACAAGGACGGGGGAAGAACGTCAGGAGGAGAAGTGATGTAGTGGGACACGACTGCTACCTGATATGACTATGTTAATCTGTTTCAACTCCTGCACAGTGTTAGTAGCGTGGCTGTGTGTGCTTTTTTATTCCGACTCATACCAACTGAACTTACATCTGTTGCAGTGGTTTCCAGACCAGCCACTAGCACAGGAGCATCCGTACGGGTCTGCCAGGCAGAACCTCAGCCCCCCACAATCCAGTTCTGAGCGGCACGACTCCTGGCAGTTACGCCCAAACATTCCCTCTCTGCATGCTAGGAGGGAAAACAGCATTTAAAGAGATAGCAAGATGGGTACCGTTACTTTAGACAGTTTGACAAAATGTTCTTAACTTTTACACACATACACACAAATATGCACTCACGCAGGGTACATTATTGGTTATAATGTGTTAGCTTAATGGCCAACAGGGTTATGTTTTAACACAATCACCTGTCTCGCAGCGCATCCCCATGAAGCCAGGGGGGCAGATGCAGTCCCCGTCTCTATGGTGACACACCCCTCCGTTCAGACAATTTGGACAGTCCTTGTCACAGTCAACACCCCACTTCTTACTGCCACAGTCTGGGATGGACAGAAGAGGATCAGTGAACAACAATCATACACATGTGTAATGGTAGTATAACAATGGTAATAGCTAGCCATTATAACTGGTTAACAAGGTACATTTACTGTGTAGCCACAGTGGTTAATTAGCATGCTATGCTAATAACTTCTATAAAAGTGTACATATTAAGTAATTTAAGTGTATCATTGTTTTAATGAAATGGGTTCTTTATAACATCAAGGTTATATAAATATTTCTGGTGTTTGTAGACAATTATTAGCAAAATGTTAACATGTGTTTGCATGGCTAGATTTAGCTAGTTAGATGACTCCTTTTCTTATATTTCTGTTTTTTTTCTTGGCTTCCTTTTGCATACATTTCATCACTTTATCTGGGGAGATTTCTGGTACCAGAGATGCTGAGGCATTTGATGTAAGCCCCAGGCTGCTTTCCTCTACAGCAGGGGTCACCAACTTTGGTCCTGTAGGGCTACCACCCTGTATGTTTTCACTCCAACCCTAATCCTGGACACCTGATTCTAATAATTAGCTGGTTGATAAGCTGAATGAGGCTACATTATGTGAAGTTGGAGTGAAAACCTACATGGTGGTAGCACTCCAGGACCAGAGTGATAAGTACCCACTTCATTTACCTCTGACGATTAGCCTCATCCAGGCCCCATTGATGGGACTGTCTCCTACAAAGCCGGCGCTGTAGATGCCCTGGTTGACACTAGCTACATCCTCCAGAGTTAGTACAGCTGTACTGTTGGGCACCTCACCAGAATGGGTCATGTAGTAATAGTTACCTGGTGGTTAAACACTGAGAGTCAGCATATAGGCCAATACACGATCTGCGGAAACATTTTATCCATCCATACATCCATTCATTCATTGGTCCATCCAACCCTGTGTGCCTCACCATTGAACTTCCAGGTGACATCTCTTCTCTGAGGGCTCAGGACATGCATGGCCAGATGAACACTGTCTCCTTTGTTAGTGGTCACTGTAAGGTGGGCCGGGACAAACAAGCCTGAGAAGAACCATACAGCAGAACACAAGTTAACTTAGTCTGTCTCTCTCTCTCTCTGCTTTTTCCATATATGTCGCTCGCTCTCTCTGTAATAATGATAATAATAGTAGGAATGATATTAATAGTGGGAATGATATTCATAATCAGAGCAAATACAATGAAAATAAATATATATCATGCCAGAATCGGCATGATTGTAATGCCTTGAGGGATTGAAGGAAAAATATGGCAAACACATCTACTATTGCTATGTTTGAGTTTTGGCTGGCTTTCAGATTCTAGCAGGAGGCCCTATGTTGGCCTGCCAAAACTGAAGTAGGTTGTCTGCACACAGCAGGACATTGAGTTCCATGTCATGCAAGGTGGAACCAGGTGCTTTCTCTCTCTGTCACACAAACACATCGACACACACACACAGCTGCATCTGCTTTACTGAGAGCTTCTTCCTTACCCTTGGCATAGTTGTTGATGAGCGTAACCGTAGCCAGATGTTTAAGAGGATTGTTTCTCTGGGAAGCATGGCAGTAGAAAATGCCTGTTTGGTCCAGCACATCGACAAACCCATTGGCCACCAGCTCCTTGTTGCGGGCTCTTGTGACTTTGTAGACTGAAGGTGAGGGGAGGATTAGAATGCTGTTGTCCTTCTGGATGTCCAGGTCTAGATCTGAGGCGTGACGCTCCCCCGTGAGGCAGGAGATGGAGAAGAGCTGAGAGCTGAAGGCTTCAGCGTTAGAGATCATGGTCAGGTCTGTAATGGCCCCTGTAGGGAAGGTGACACCCAAATGGTACAGTCATCTAAGCCACTATGAGAAAAGCAACAATTTGTTTTGTCTTTGTTTTTTGTAACTTTTTATAACGCTATTATCACATTCCTACAGGGGTCCTTTGTCTCCTGCCAAGCAGATTTTGAAAATAATAATTTGTTCTTAATGGCTGGTAAATTAAACATTTAATAAACACAAATTCTACAAGCTGTTATAAGATCACATTTTCTATTCTTAACATTACTATCTTATGAAATAAGTATTTAAAATTGTACTCTATAAGTCTGGAGTACTAATAAACATTGTGCTCAAGTGTGTCTGATCTAAATCAGTTCCTAGCTTGAGTGGAAGACTGATCTGAGATTCAGATTTCAATATAAGAACCATTTAAATTCTGAGAGTTCCACATATTGTAATTATAAGCTAAATACAATTCCAGCAATCCATACTGTATTTGGTGGCACAGAAATTCCACAACATTCCTGTTCAGTGATATAGCAGGCCTGAACAATGACAGGAAACAGGGATGAGCTTCTGCTCTCCGAACTGCCTATTCTGCATTCAACTTTGACTTTTTTGGCCATTTGGGGTAAAATTCGTTGTCATGTACCTACCTAAACCTTAAATAGGGTTGCCTTGCATAAAATAGGTTCTACTTTGTGAGATACTGTAGGCAACACTGAGAAAATATTTCTGTCATAAGGACCAGAATATTAAACAACATATGTGTCCTAGAATAATTGTTTTCTATTTATACACAAATAGTTAGTTTGACTTCTTACCTGACACAGGAATGAGACAAAACAGATAGAATATGTCCATCAGCACTGTATTCCAAACAGCGACACTTTGTAATAAATAGTTTGTAATCCAGGTATTTATTACTAATTAGATAAATTGGTGGTCGCCAAATTGCCAATATGCTGGCACGTCTTTGCGCATGTCGATCAATTCCAATAATTATTTTTTAACAGTAAAATAATCTTCGCCGCGCTTTATAGCTGTTCGAGAGCAGAACATGTAAAATGTTCCAGAGAAAACTGAATCTCTTGTCCGTAAAATCGTTTTACTCTGGGTGGGAGAGAAGCGGAAGGAACGGCGTCATGAGGGGGAAAGAGGTCGCTTACTATTCGGGCTAGGTTTGCTTTGAATTCAGGAGCTGAAGATTTTTGCACAGAGATAACTTTTTTTCTCGGAATGAAAGTTATTTTCCCAAACATGTTCAATCTCTATGTATGCATATGTATCCAATTACATTTTGGGTTGTGTTTTCAATTGTTTTATTACACACTATTTAGATGATTTAAAGCAACGATTGTTTCTTTATTTAATTAAATGGAAGAATGCTTTTGATTTTACTTAGACATTTCTATTACTACTATACATGCACAATCTCTAGCGGTGTGTTTTAAATAGTGATAAAAAAGTGATAAAAGGTAGTGAAATAAGGTTAACAGAAAATGTGCAATATGCATCAAAACGAAATTAGACAGGTGCATATATTTGGACACCCTTGTGATTTGAATACCTGTAACCTAGTACTGATTAATTGGAACACACAATTGGTTTGGTGAGCTCATTAAGCCTTGAGCTTCAGACAGGTGCATCCAATCATGAGAAAATGTATTTAAGGTGGCTCTTTGACTCTCCTCTGAAGAGTGGCAACATGGGGGCCTCAAAACAACTCTCAAATGACCTGAAAACAAAGATTGTTCAACATTATGGTTCAGGGGAAGGCTACAAAAAGCTATCACAGAGATTTAAGCAGTCATTGTCCAATGTCAGGAACATAGTGAGGAAATGGAAGACCACAGGCACAGTTCTTGATAAGACCAGAAGGGCAGGCCAAGTAAAGTATTGGAGAGGCATAGGTCATGGATGGTGAGAACGGTCAAAAACAGACCACCTCCAAAGACCTACAACATCATCTTGCTGCAGATGGTGTCACTGTGCATCATTCAACAAATCAGCGCACTTTGCACAAAGAGAAGCTGTACGGGAGAGTGATGCAGAAGAAGACTTTTCTGCACACATGCCACAAACAGAGTCGCTTGAGGTATGCAAATGCAAATTTGGACAAGCCAGCTTCATTTTGGAAGAAGGTGCTGTGGACTGATGAAACAAAGATGGAGTTATTTGGTCATAACAAGGGGCGTTATGCATGGCGGGAAAAGAACACAGCGTTCCAAGACAAACACTTGTTACCCACACTACAATTTGGTGGAGGTTCTATCATGCTGTAGGGCTGTGTGGCCAGTGCCGGTACTGGGAATCTTGTTAAAGTTGAGTGTCGCATTGATTCTACTCCATATCAGCAGAAACTTGAGAATAATGTAGAGGAATCAGTCACAAAGTGGAAGTTACACCGGGGCTGGATATTTCAACAAGACAATGACCGAAAACACTGCTCAAAATCTACTCTGGCATTTATGCAGAGGAACAAGTACAATGTTCTGGAATGGCCATCCCAGTCCCCAGACGTGAATATCATTGAAAATCTGTGGGGTGATTTGAAGTGGGCTGTCCATGCTCGGCAACCATCAAACCTAACTGAACTGGAGATGTTTTGCAAAGAAGGAATGGTCCAAAATACCTTCATCCAGAATCCAGAAACTAATGACAGGCTATAGGAAGTGTCAAGAGGCTGTTATTTCTGCTAAAGGAGGCTCAACTAAATATTGATGTGATATTTCTGTTAAGGTTCCCAAATTTATGCACCTGTCTAATTTCGTTTCGATGCATATTGCACATTTTCTGTTCATCCAGTAAACCAAATTTTACTAAAGAATTATAAATGAAAATCATGGAAATTGTCAGAGGTGCCTAAACTTTTGCATACAACTG
>JACXGM010023434.1:0-16213 GCA_016801145.1 Umbra pygmaea
ATGAAGAATATATATACAGTAGGTTATGCAATGATGAAGAATGTATATACAGTAGGTTATGCAATAATGAAGAATATATATACAGTAGGTTATGCAATAATGAAGAATATATATACAGTAGGTTATGCAATGATGAAGAATGTATATACAGTAGGTTATGCAATGATGAAGAATGTATATACAGTAGGTTATGCAATAATGAAGAATATATATACAGTAGGTTATGCAATAATGAAGAATATATATACAGTAGGTTATGCAATAATGAAGAATGTATATACAGTAGGTTATGCTTCAGGTTGAGGCAAAAGCCATATATCACTCTTTGAAACATAATTTTAACAGTTTTGCCTGATAATGGTAAAATGTTTTGGAAGCCATACCAAACATATGATCATACTGTAGCCAAGTGGACATGGGGTTTCAGGTAGGAAGGAAGGAAGGAATAAGGGTTACATGATCCAATGTTTTAGTTATTTCACTTGCTGATTATATCGACCTAGTGGCCTGAGCATTTCTGATAAAACATTAGACATGTTAGCATCTGAATTCCAATCACAAAGTACTCTTATTGGTAACCAGTACACATTTGTAAATTATTTCTGCATCCAGGCAGTGCAACTTGTTTATATTCCGCACTGGCAACATTCATTTGAGTGTTTTTTATTTGACAAATTCAATTTGTATGTATAGCATATACTGTCAGGGTTTTTTCTCTTAATTTTTCTCTCCTCCCAATTGGTGTTGTCTAATTTTCCCACTAACCCTGCCTTGTCAGCAGCTCCATAAATCCTGGACAGATGCAGGATGGTGAGGGGCGCTCACATGGTTCATCCAACCACATGTCTCAGAGCCAGCCGATTCTTTTTGCACTGCTCATCCAACATGGAAGCTTTTAGTCAGATAATGTGTGGGATGATTACACTCACCAACAATTTTTCCACAATTAAACTTACAGGCACCCGACCTGCACACAAAATTGTGCAGCCTGCTGCAGTTTCCGGGCAAAGTCTGAGAAGACATAGGTTCGAACCCACGACTATAATGACATAGCTTGTCCTGCAAGGCAACAACTTAGCCCACTACCCCACGTGGAACACCATTATTTATTAGAACTTAAACTATTCCATAGGAGATTGAACCATATTTGGATAAACAAACAGAAACCCACCTAAATTAGGAATATACAAAACAACAAAACGGAATGGAGGATTTGTATATAAAGCAAAATTCTAAACCAGGCAGACTTGAAACTGAACAGGTTACTATCAGGAATAATGGATTACTCACACTACCAGGGATATCAGGAACAGGAAACTGGTAGAACCATGACGTGGCATTAACATAACGCTAACAATGACCAGCAACCAAAACACAGGGAGACTAGAACTAAATAGGGGACTAATGACAAATACAATGCAGCTATGAAGGGAACAAACAAAATGGATTGGATAACTAAAACATGTGATACAAAAGAGCGGGAAAACTGAAGACAGGAAAACCAAACATGGGCATAATACGTAAAGGAGAAACTAAACACCTGGAATGGAGTAAACATACAGAAGGAAAACAACAAAAGAACTAATCCTAAATATAATACACTGGACAACTAAAATACACTATTAACCAAAGCATGGGCAGGGAAGTGTGAGTCCTTACACCTTCAACATCAATATTTTATAATATGAGCATGAGAGTCTTTTCAAAATGACTTTATTTGTAATTATGCTGTATTCCTCTAATAATTCATTCAGCTATGATTGTATTATTTGGTTAATAGGTTTCATATGATTTGGATTTATTAACATGTTTTACATCTCTCTTGCTCCATCTGCCTCTGTGTGTGTTTTACTTTGCAGGTTGGTGGTAGGTGGGGCTTAGGGGGTCATTGTCAAAGACCAGCTGAACCTGTGACTGATTTGGAGGTTTAAATCCTATGAGGCTGCTCCATTCTCTCCCTCTCTCTCTCTCTCTCCATCGGGTGTGTTTAGTTTTTTTGTATTTTGTTTTTGACTAATATATTAAACACATAAATATTTGTTATTTCTTTAAGTCAGCATATGGGTCTCCCTTTTGGTGTCATGATCAAGAGCTGAGTTGTGACAGATGGGGACTCGTCCGGGATATTTGTCTTGGGTTTTTGCTGTGATCCCTGGTCTGTTTGTTCATTTGTTATTTGGTTAATGCCTTGGGGTACTTGCTTTTGGTTATATGTTGGCAGAACAACTCTGCAGTCATGTGGAGTTCCCTTGTGAACTGATAGCTCAATTTAATCGTTGGTGTATCGCTTCAGGCAGCTCAATTTAATCGTTGGTGTATCGCTTCAGGCAGATCAATTTAATCGTTGGCGTATTGCTTTAGGCAGCTTAATTTAATCGTTGGTGTATCGCTTCAGACAGCTCAATTTAATCGTTGGTGTATTGCTTCAGGCAGCTCAATTTTATCGTTGGTGTATTGCTTCAGGCAGCTCAATTTAATTGTTGGTGTATCGCTTAAGGCAGCTGATTTGAATCGTTGGTGCATCACTTCAGGCAGCTCAATTTAATCGTTACTGTATCGCTTCTGGCAGCACCATTTTACGAAGAGCTGTGTAATTTGATTATGCTTGATCAATTCAACGATTCTCTCCCAGATCGACTTGTAACTTATATAAATGAACACAAGGTACATACCGTACTGCATCTGACGGTGCTATATTGGCAGATGAATATGTGCTGACTCATGTTTTTTCTTGGGGATGCCCATGTTCGAGAGTGGGGACTGAGGGACAGTGCAGAAAATTCTCGTTCCACCAAGTCATTTCTGTGCCTGACAGGTTTATATCTGGTCTTGAACATTGTTCCCATGGGCAGGGTGATTGACAAAGTGTTTGTAACTATTGCTAAGGTACAGGGCACTGGAAGAATGAATGTCCAAAACTCAATAAAAAAAAGAAACAGGATGCCCAGCAGTAATTTAAAACCAGTTATCTGGGCCTGAAGGTTGATTTAAACCTCAGCATGGTGTTGATTATTCACCATTTATCAGTTAGGGCTTGCTGTCACTTGTAGGAAGTGATTTGAAAGTGCCGGTAAAAAATCTAAAGGACATTGGTGCTTCTGAATCATTTGGTTTGGAGTCTGGGCTCTCTTTCTCTCAGGAGAGCAATACTGGAACTAGTGTCCTGGTCCGGGGTATAGGATTTAACACATTTCCAGTTGTAACCCAATGATGTCATCTTGGGTTACAACTAAGCTGATGATGACAGTGCACAGACATTTCTGGAGGTATTCTTTGCCTGTGCTGTGACCCGTGCTAAGAGCCGTGAAGACACTTAAGTACATGGTTGAACCTGAACCCACACATTATGAGGGTGACCGGTATGACCTATTCACTGATGTACCTTTGTCTGTGTCTCATAGTGATCTAATCGCGGAGCAGAATGTGGAGGGCAGAGGTGGAGGGCAGGGGAGTGCAGAAGGGCCCAGGCAGCAAGGGACACAGGAGGCCGGGCAGCAAGGGATACATGGGGAGGCCGGGCAGCAAGGGACACAGGGGGCGGCAATTCATTGAGCCCGAGGACAGGCCATTCAGGGGCAGCAGGGGTTCTGGGAGCTCTGGCGGCAGGGGTTCTGGGAGCCCTGGTGGTAGGGTTTCAGGGGATCCGGACATCAGGAACCCCAGAGGTCCGGAAGTCCACGGCGCAGGGGATCCTGGCTGATGCGGTGCTAGGAGCCCTGGCAGTAGTGGAGCAGGGAGCTCCAATTCCTCCATCGCCGGGTCATCCTCGAAGCCCGGTGGTGGAGGCAAAAGCAAGTCCTCCAGGTCCAGTACCGCCTTGGGCTCAGGAGGTGGCTGAAGTGGGACCTGCCATGGAGCAGGCTGCGGCAGGGCCTGACGCGGGGCCGGCTGCGGCGATTCGGACATCTTGTGAGGGTCCCTACCACCCAGACGGAGAGCCCTAACATGGGGGCTAGCACCTTGGACCTGAGAGCTAGGGGCCTGGACTGGAGCCCTAGGGGCCTGGATTGGAGCCCTTGGGGTCACTACTGGAGCCCTAGGGGCAACTACTGGAACCCCAGGGGCAACTACTGGAACCCCAGGGGCAACTACTGGAACCCTACGGGCAACTACTGGAGCTCTAGGGGCAGGAACTGGAGGGTGCTAGCCTGAGAGCTAGTGAGGGTGCTAGCCTGGAAGCTAGGGGTGCTAGCCTGGGGAATAGTAGAGCTAGTCATAGGGCATGTGGAGGTAGCCTGAGAGCTAGGGGATATAGGAGGCCTGACTGGGGATCTAAGAGGCCTGACTGGAGCCCTAGGGACCATGAGTGAAGCCCTAGGGGCTATGAATAGAGCCCTAGGGGCCATGAGTAGAGCCCTAGGGACCATGAGTGGAGCCCTAGGGGCCATGAGTGGAGCCCTAGGGACCATGAGTGGAGCCCTAGGGGCCATGAGTGGAGCCCTAGGGACCATGAGTGGAGCCCTAGGGGCCATGAGTAGAGCCCTAGGGACCATGAGTGGAGCCCTAGGGACCATGAGTGGAGCCCTAGGGACCATGAGTGGAGCCCTAGGGACCATGAGTAAAGCCCTAGGGACCATGAGTGGAGCCCTAGAGACCATGAGTGGAGCCCTAGAGAGACTACTGAGGGGTGTAGGGACCCTAACACTCAGACGGGGAGCCCTGGTAAGTGGGCTAACACCCTGCACCTGTGAGCTAGGGGTCCTCATATGAGGTTGAGGTGGTGAACGCCATATAGCCCTCTGAGCTAGCTCAGGAGGGAAATCCCAGTCCTCCTCCTCTTCCTCCCAGGTGAAATGTTCCTGGTCCTCCTCAGAACTTTCCACACTGTCATAGCCCCACCCCAAAAAAAACTTGTGGAGACCCCCTTCCTCCTCGGAAGCCAACTGCCCTTCTTCCTTTTCCTCATTATTCCAGGCGAAATGCTCCCTGGACCAAGACGCTGTCTCCATTTTGTTAAGGTGGTTAATTCTGTCACGGTTTGTAGAAATAGGAGGCAGGCTCGTCTTTACCAGAACTGAGAGTTTATTTGGAGCACATAAAGAACTGGACAGAAACAATGAACAAGAAATAATTAGTGACAATAAACCTAAAGACACCTAACATGAAAAACAAGGACATATGACCACAACACTACTTAAACACATGAACAGACCCTACAAAAAGAACCACTGAATATATGAACAAACTAAAGACATCTATACAAGGAACAAGAACAACCACAGTCCTGGACAGAAACAATGAACCACACTGAACAAACAAAAACACAGAACTAAATACCACACTAATGAGGGGAGGGTGTGCAGGTGTGGACTAAACAACAGAACTGATAGGCTAACCAAAACATGTGATGGGATCATGTGACACAAAGAGCGGGAAAACATAATCAAA
The DNA here is from genome assembly GCA_016801145.1 of Umbra pygmaea. Classification (NCBI taxonomy): domain Eukaryota; kingdom Metazoa; phylum Chordata; class Actinopteri; order Esociformes; family Umbridae; genus Umbra; species Umbra pygmaea. The sequence continues at coordinate 5,389 of JACXGM010023434.1, forward strand.
ACAAAACACACAGGGGAGAAACCACTACAAGGTGATACACAGAACAAGCACAGCACACAGACACTAGGGACATTGTGACAGCCAGGATCAATTTCCCCCAGTATTCGGTGCAATATCTCAATTCGCCTCCTTCTTAATGATATGCATGAAGAGGCTATAATCACTGCTAAATAATTACCCATAACATTCACTCTGTTGCAGGTTATGGTGTCTTAGTTAAGAGAAGGATGTTTTGGAGCATAAAACAATATTATTTTACAGGTGGTGTTTTCTAGGGGTTTCTGCTTTCTAGGGGTTTCTGATGTGTGGTGAATATACAACTAATTTCGGCCCATTTAACCATTTAAATTATCTCTCTTTGTCAGATCTGGTAATGGTAAAGACATGTTTACCATGATGTTGAAAAGTTCCAAAACAGATAGAATTGATAAAGGAATTTCTACTGTCTTTTCTCATATTATTAATTATTTTGTCCTTTGCATTCCATCACTCAATACCTACGGCATCGACCACGAAACACGCCTGGTGATCCTTGTTTCATCATCGACATCGGCAAAACCATGACACGCTACTGGTTCTCTTCATCTCTCTTCATCTCAAGAGCTGTACATACCCCATTCCTTCGGCGCTACCACTACTGCATCGAGGTCTGTGTCGGAGTCAACTCTAAAGTGCATGGGTCTATGGTCCTCAGATGCTTACGAGCGTTACTTTAGACTGATTACAAAGGACATTTAGGATTCCTAAAAGTCAATGACTGCGTAATTTGTTCATTCAAGGGAGTAGGTTTGTGTTGCACATTGGGGGGGTTGGGGGCCATTGCTCAATGGGTATATTTACTCTTGTACAGGATGAGTAGTTTAATTTGGCCATCAGGCTTCACTGTTACATGAGGATGGTCGAGGGGTTCTGTTTAGGGAGCCAAACCTAATGGTAATGGGTAGTATCAGTGGTATACATTGCTTACAATGGTTTTGGGGGGGTTTGTTTCAGTACAGATGCTAGCTGTAAAATGTCAGGCAGCTGTCTTCCAATTCAGCTAAATCTGCCCAAAATACAACCCAGTTCAACTGCAGGGAGGAAGGTGTTGCTGCATTAGGGAAAACTGTAGCTGTGGTTGCGTACCTGTTATATGAGGCCAACTGAGAGATCATTGTCTAGAGTAAATAGCATATATCTAGTCAGTTCCAAACAGTAAAAGGTCCTCTTGTGCAGCTAAAATGTCAACAGCCTTGGAAGAATAGCATGAAAAGTTGGGAGGAGAGCTGTATACCTTGACCAAAGACAATCTTCTAGAAGTATGTGATTTCTTTGACGTATCAGGAGAACAAGGAGCAAATTTAAGGGGAAAATCTCACATAATTATCATCACTCATATTCTGAATCACCTTGGGAGAGAGGACTTGTGTGAGTCGGAAGATAAGGGCTTGTGTTTTTTATTATTTGTCTCAATGGCCTTTTTAGGGATAAAACAGGCTCATGACCCAGAGCATCACCAAAGCCATGTCTAAGATGTCAAATTCATCAATGTCTTTATTTGCCTGTTGATGTTTATTCTCAGTGCCAACATCTTAGTTTTGTTTAGACAACACACCCAGTTTTCTGGTCGCAAAAATTGACAGTCCGCTTGTCGCTGGGATTTGCCTCCCGGGATTCTAGCCCGCAGTCTGGGCGACAAAACCATGCATGTTGCGGGAAAGAGGGGGGTGGGTTTTGTGTGGGTGTGGGCGGGGTTCCGGTCCTAAATGTGTTGGTTATGGTACTGCATGTCTTAAATGTACAACAGCAGGTGACACACCAGTACAATCAGGGTTGGGTAGGTTACTTTTTAGTTAAACATCTGAAAACCTTTCTCTTCAATGAGTACTTAAATTAGTTGAATTCCACTACCTCTGTTGTCTTAAAAAATGTTTCATGGTTATTTATATGTTCCTTTTCTAGCACTGTTTTTGCCAATTCACTGTTTCAAATATTGAATGCACTTACTACTAAGTTGTGCTTGTTTCATCTAGTTTCTTTTAAATGCATGCACTCACTGTGCAGTAAGAACCTCTAGATAAGAGCATCTGCTAAATTACAAAAATGTAAATGTAGATGACAGATATAATATAAAACAGTTTACATAGCCATTATGTCTAATGCTATTACACAGAATGCCTTTATTATTGTTACATTTTTCAATAGGTAATTGATTACTCCCAAATGTAAATGTATCTAAAAGTAATTCTCAATTATATTCAAAAGTATCTGTAATACAATTACAACTCTTGTGCCAGTAACGTAAGGGGTTAACATGGAATTTTTTACTGTAGTCAGATGACTTGTAATCAGCTACTACCCAATTCAACATATTTGCTTTCAGATGTATTGACCATCTTTAGTCAATTAACTCGTAATTAAACGATAGTTAACGATTTTTCCAACTATCAGGCAAATCAACTAGAACTACTACTAACTAGATAAATCCTAGAAAGTGGTTGTGGGATAATATTTCTTATGCCCGGACAGAAAGCAGTAATCTCTCAAGTTTTTCATTTGGTTATGTGATTCTTCAAATACTCCACCAACAAAACTATATCTGCCTGGGAGCGAGAAATGGGTGTTGAATTCACAGAGGATTGGTGGGGTGAGGCGATAGACAAAGTATGCTACAGCTTGTTCCCATCTAGTACTTATACAGTTTAAGCTGATTCATACTGTAGAGTTCAGTTCTCCAACTCCAGACTGTTTTAGATTTGCCCGTGATTGATGTTTGTGACAGATGTCACACCTACCTGTGTCAACTTTATCATATGTTTTATTTTTCTGTGCCCTAAGCTGAGAGACTACTGGGACTCTGCTTTCATATTTATTTTATAACTGCAGTAGTTAACAAAGCACTTTGTTAACTAGTGCAGTTATAAAATAAATTTGAAGGCAGAGTCCCCCAAAGAGCAAGCAATAAGTGATGAGCCTATTGTATTAAGGTCAGATTATTTATCAGTGTTCATTTAGTGTCGATAAATGGAGATAGAAATGGATGGGTTGTGCCCACAGACTTTGTGCAGCATCAACCCAATTTGGTGGTCTTGGGCAGGGGAAATAGGACGTGATCTGGAAATGCACAGCTGGAGTAGCTATAAACAAGTACGAGGCCACATGGTCCTGAAGCGTGTTCAAAGGGTTTGGGTTCTCCTAGGATCAATGACATTGGAAACATTAGAGTGGACGTACCTTAGGTCTAGTACCTCGGTACAGCCCTGTCCCCAAAAATAAATATTAAAAACTGTCTCCACATATCATAAATTTATTGGGGACTGAGAAAGGACAGGATGACCCTAAATCTTCAGCATAGATTCATATTTTGAGACTGAGTCTGCGTCTCTCACATAGGTTAGAAGATCAATACACTAAAGTGGAGCTCTATATATAAAATACCCTCCTCCAGCTGTTTGTTTACAAATTCTAGGACCATTAAGAAAGCCTGCATCTTGTGAACATAATATACGTGTAGGTATGTAAGGCAGCACCAAATCAGACAGGTTGGTATGGGAAAGTTCATGTAGTATTTTGTAGGTTAACAGTAAAAAAAAAGCCTAGCCTAAATTTGCAGACAAAGTAGAGAGATTAGAATTGGGATAATATGTTTACATTTTGTGGTTCTAGTCAGAATTCTGGCGGCCGTGTTAAGCACTAACTGAAGTTTTTTGAGGGACTTGTCTGGATAGCCAGAAAAGAGAGCATTGCAAAATCCAATCTTGAAGTAACAAAAGCGTGGATTAATTTTAACAGAAAGATTCAAATTTTTGTAATGTTTCTGAAAAAAACGCAGCTCGAGATATGTATATATTTACATCTTAGTCAAAAGAGAGAGCTTTTACAGATTGTTTCTAAAATAACTGTACAACCATCTATGTTCATTGCAAGGTTCGACAGCAGGTCTCTTTGTTTCTTAGGATCTAAAATAGCATTTATCTTTTTTCCAAGTTAGAAGTAAATTGTCTAGACTTCTTTAGGTCGAAAACACAAATCTCATCCAAAGTGTTTTAAATTTTGTCTGCTCCCCTGATAGCTGTGCTTGTTGTTCCTGAAGACTTTCTCTCATTTTACCCCAAACATACAGACAATGTGGCTTTCAGTACACTATTGACTCAATGCAGAATTCTCCATCATGGAAGTCTTCCCAGCCCCCCACAGTTTCTCAATATCTCAGAGATGTTATCTTATTCCTGCAGCTACAGAAAATTAAAAACACCTTTACAGCGCGTTCGATAATTCCCAGCTCAGACAACGTAAATTGCCCAGGATTTCTTTTTGGTCGAACTTTGAATCGAGTCAATAGGAGAAATAAATGGGACAAATAAATATAAGGAAGTCAAACTAAAGCATCTAGATGTATTTAAAAAATGTTGAGTATTCCTTTAAATATTCTTTTCAGGGCACCCGGGGCTCCACCAGGAAGTTTTTTAACAGGTGGCTTATTTCTTATTTTCAGGGCCTCCAGAGAATGCCTGTTTAAGCCAATGCAGATGTTAACCTAGATTATTTTTCAATAAGCATTTACTAAAACCTTTCAATTAAAATTTTTGTGCTTTATGTTTTTGTCTTGTTCTGTTTTCTGTGTATATTTATTTGCTTTAGGCCAGTGGTCCTCAAACCCTTCCATGGAGGGCCTATTGTATGCTGGTTTTTGGTCTTTCACTTCAAATAGAGCATAATTAGGATGTAGACTGCCAGGTGAGGGGAGATACTAACCAATTAGTGAGCTACTCCATCATGCTTGTACAAGGTAAAAGTGAAAACCTGCATACAAGAGGCCCTCCATGGAAGGGTTTGAGGGCCACTGGTTTAGGCTTTCTGTGGTGTGGGGCAGGTTGGGTGTTGGTGGGGGGGTGCGGGGGGTGGGGATTATGTATGGTGGGAGGGATGTGCTGTTGAGCGAAGGAAGTGGGGGTGTATGGGAGTGTAGGAATATAATGTGCATTTGATTGTTTACATGACCTTCTGATTACATTTCTTAATATATTAATACAATATATTAAATAAAGAAAATTTTCCTGCTGATAATCACCCCATCATGCCTTATTACTCAAGGGTCCCATGCATTTGATTTCAAGTCTCCTTTTAGTCCTCTACTAGTTTTGTTAACCGGTTTATAAGAGAGTCATCTTCATGGTTTCTGATATATGGATATGATGTATCCAATATACCATGGCTCGGTGCGGTATGGCGCCTAAGAACAGCTCTTAGCCGTGGTGTATTGGCCATATACCACACCCCCTTGAGGCTTATTGATTACATATGGCATTATTCCATTTGTATTCAGGATTCAAACCACCTGGTTTATACAAATATTACCAAAATATAAAAAGCAGAAGGAGACTACAGACAAAATAATTCCTGCCTCAATGAAATAAAGCAATTTTGGCATAATTTCAAAACCTTTTGTATAATGTAGTTTTCTAATCTTGGAAGGTCAAAGGTGTGCATTTCTTGTCAACGACTGCTGTAAGATAGTGCTCAGAATCCCATGAGTTGGCCCCTTGGATGGGCAGGCTACAAAAGATAGGTGGCCAACCAAGCCAACGTTCACACATGCATGCAGTGCTCTGTCAAAGGAAACCCACGTGAAACTGTCTGTGCTGTCCTACTGCACCCTAACATGGTCATGGATTTTAGGCAGGCCTGGACCCATGGCTTGTTGAACTGTTTGCTCAAGTACAACTCTGTGCTGTTTGCTCATGTCTGAGCCAAAACCATAGGCCGAGAAACAAGGTACGTGCTTTTAGCCATGTGTCAGAGCCGTGGGGGTGGGAGGGGGCGCTCGTCATAGCGACTCCATCACTGGGACCTGCGTTGTCATTGCATTATGGGTTGATTTGTAAGTAGAGAGGGGGGGGGGAACCCAAGGACACCTCTTCCCTTGTGGACGGTAAACAAAGACAGACAGGAGTCAGGGAGGGAGAGACAGACAGAGAATCCATAACATAGTAAACAGAACCAGTGAAAGTCGATGGCGGCAGTCTTTCTGCCTGGCGCTGGGAAGTCAGCCGCATAGTTCTGCCTTGTGCGAGTCAGTCCACTGGCGCGACACAAGACAGGAAACTCACACGGAAGTATCACGGGGGGAGCAGGAGACGGGATTGGGACAGTAGCCTGTCGGAAGTCATTGTTTCAGAGCAACACAGGCGTCCATACGGGGTCTTCCATTTGGGTCCAGCCTAGGACATGTTCCACTTACGTTGTGAACCCTGTAGAGGTCTGCTTGATTGTGATACTGTTAACATTTAAGAGGGCTTTTACAGGAAGCTCCATAGTATGCCAAAATGACGTTCAGGAGACCTCCGCCTCCCACAGTGGCTTTATAGGAATGTGTTGTCTTCTGGCTGGGCTGCCCTACTTTTATAAAGGACATGATTATGTGTGTCATGGCAACGGCTGAGGTGAGACTCCTGCAAAGCACAAAGATACGGAGCTATTGGCTGAAAGAGGACCTATGACTGCTGTTTGGCAGGCTCTTTGTATTGCCTTTCCATGTGGCCATGCCAACCACCCTGACCTCACTTCACCCCTGCTGATTGTTTTAGGATGCCCCCCCCAACACACACACAGCTATAAATACCTTGTGGCTTTTTTCCCACAAGAGGAATTTAATAGATTAAGAACAACCTTATCTGCTGATTTAATATTTTGGACTGCAATGGATACAACAGTGTTTGTATACAAAATACTACAAAATAAAACCAAGAAATCTGATATCAATTTAGAATAAATTTTTGATTATATTTTTCAATTTAACATTATGGACTTTTTGTGTTGAATTTGAATTAAATATATTTTGTGTTGTAACAATAATTTGAGGCAAATACGTTTGTATTTGTGGTTTTTGACCAAATTCGTTATTACGTTCGTTATTACATCCGTTATTAAAACAACCAGTTCAATTACAATTTGCGCCTGAAAAGGGATGTCCCTTAACATAAAATTAATCCTAACGTAGTAAAATTTTGCCACATGTAACAAAACCTTGAATTTGACTAGTTAAAGGAAGTTTTATTTTTTAAGACTGGAAGATACTCTTTACTGTTTACCCTGTCAATGTTGTTTAAAAAATAGTATGTGTATGTATATAGCAATATACTATATGTCACTTACCTTTTAACCTGCAGCTGATGTGCCATCAGAGACATATTTTGTGATTTTTCTCCCCTCCCAATTCCCACTAACTCTGCCTTGTCGGCAGTTCTGCAACTCCTTGGACAGCACTGCGAATCCAACACAAAAGCCTTTAGTCGGATCATGCACGGGATGATTATGTTCACCGACTATACTTCCGCAATTGAACCCACATGCGCTCGATCTGGAAGAGGTCCTGACCTCCCTGGGGCCGTGGGCAAAATCCTGCTATGGGGCCCTCCTACCTGACCTGTGAGCCATGTAAACTATTTGCCATGTCACACAGTCACACCTGACACCCCAGTCAAAACAGTTAAATACTATTATTTTACATATTTTGGGGGCCTTTTGCAGGCAACCGCCTAGTTCGCCTGTAGGATGGGCCCGGCCTGATCGGACTTACATTATGTTACCCAAATCCCGAGCAGACACATTTTTTTAAACTTCAACCTCATCAAAACAGTTTTACCAGGAGTATGTTAGGGTGAGAGTCTGGTAAATGGTAGACGCATAAACATCTCATGGATTTGGTGGATGAGGTAAATATTGATCTTTTTGGCCTTTATGCAGCACGGTTTCAAGTAAATTGCCCCCAGTTGGGCTAACCTCACCACCCGAAGAACCACTAGGAGTGCAGTTATACAAGGCCGTCACGCAGCCAGAGGGTCCACGCTTTTAAAACTACCATCCATGGCTTTCGTAATTGCAAAACTATTTTTAGGCCCCCTACTTTAGTTTGAATGTGTAGTATATTGTTTACATTATATCCATAATCTAAGTAGAATATTTGTCTTACTACAGTTAGCTTGAAACCCAACTGTTTCACACCATGGTAGCCATTTCCTTATATAGTGTCAGGCAAGGAATCCCCATCAAAGTGTGTGAAACATGGTTCACTAAAGTAAAGGAAGTACAGTTGCCAAAAATGTCAATCAAACCAGAGCTGTAAAGTGACATCTAATGTGATTGCAGAGCGGGCCCATCCTCTAGACACAGAAGAACAAAAGAGAAATTACAAACTTAGTGCAGACAACTCAGAGAAGCACATAATCAAGCTGGGACGCGTTTTAAATCGACAGCGCTTAATATTCAAATTTTTTTGAACCCGGAGGCCAAAATAGGAATAAATATTGCTGAATATTGTGAAAGGCATCTATAAGGTTGCTTCTGTACTGGTTTGTGGCCAGCTATTTAGAGGACATGTCCACATTTTACAGTTGTATGAGATCTGTTGTGCCTTCTTAACTCAATGTTTTTCTGGTTGGACAATTTCATGTGTATGGTACCAAGCTTTTGATCTTCTACCTTAATATTTAGAGGGTTTTACTCCTGAAATCCACATTCTGCTACTTTGTTTTCTTTCACCAGGGCTCTTACCATCATGTAGTTGGCTTCATGAGTAAATTGAGGGGTCCGCTTGTTGAAGGTCACCATGATACTGGTAATGTTGCCTACCCGCATCACCTGAGGTCAGACATTCAGGAAGTCAAACATTCAGTTGCTACATGCTGTGTCCAGCCCCAGGTGTTCCAGATACCTGAAAAACTGTGAGGGCATTATGAAGTTAAAGCTGTAGTGCATCAACAGCATTTTGTGCTCCTTTCTTCCAGAGTGTCTAGTAAAATCAAGCCCGTGTGAAGATGCCTTTTAAAACTACAACTGTTATGAAGACCCCATAAAAGTTCTTATGTGTTTGTTGACTGTAAACAAAACAAAAATGTAACATCTAAAATGGTCCTCATCTGTTTCAAAAGACATCACGATGACTATAACCGGGGCATGGCTGAGGGCTCACACAGCTGTTTAAAGTTATGAAACATGCCAATTACGGTGTGTGTGTGGGCGCGTGTGTGCGTGTATGAAAGCTGAGTCACTGGTGGACTGGAGACCTGGGCAGGAGGACTAGAGTCCCGGCGAGGAATGCTGGAAGCCTGGACAGGCTGGACTCCTCTGACGAGTAAATCTCCAGGTCCTCTTGGAAGTATGCCTCATGTGCCCAGCCTCATGTGCCCAAACACACGGTGCCAGACCAGTGACAGGTTCTAGGTCCTCCTAAAGCGTAAGTATGCCCCAACCTCATGTGCCCAAACACACGGTGCCAGACCAGTGACAGGTTCTAGGTCCTCCTCAAGCGTAAGTATGCCCCAACCTCATGTGCCCAAACACACGGTGCCAGACCAGTGACAGGTTCTAGGTCCTCCTAAAGCGTAAGTATGCCCCAACCTCATGTGCCCAAACACACAGTGCCAGACCAGTGACAGGTTCTAGGTCCTCCTCAAGCGTAAATATGCCCCTAATGGGTCCTCTATCATACCATTCAAGGAGAGACAGCCTTGGTCATTGACGGTCTGGGTGTTGTCAGTCCTTTGGGAGCATTAGGGAAACCCTTTTGAGGGTTTTCATTCTGTCACAGTGTAGGAAAGAAATATGCAGGAGGCAAGTGTGTAAATCAAGAGTCTGGTTGATAAGGAAAACCAGTAAATGGGAAATGGATCCACCAATGCGCTGGATCTGTACTGTTTTGTTTCTTTTGCATAATCAATGTGCAGTACCAATATCATACTATAGTTAGCCATTAACTTATAAGTTGAAAAGGCACATAGCTGCCAAAGGCGGCTTTTAGCAGACATAAAATACTTGAAAAGATGGTAAAATGACTGGCTGCTGGTTAAATTGTCCGGAAGAAAAAATAAATTGTTTTGTAAAGTTTAATCATTCACTTTAAGTAAGTAGGTCTGCTGCAAATGCAAGTAGACAAAATGTCAAACTCATCCATTACTGCCTCCTCCTTCAGGATGTGACAATGTGTAGAATGTGTAGAATGTGTAGAATGTGTAGAATGTGTAGAATGTGTAGAATGTGACAATGTGTAGAATGTGTAGAATGTGTAGAATGTGTAGAATGTGTAGAATGTGACAATGTGTAGAATGTGTAGAATGTGTAGAATGTGTAGAATGTGACAATGTGTAGAATGTGTAGAATGTGACAATGTGTAGAATGTGTAGAATGTGTAGAATGTGTAGAATGTGACAATGTGTAGAATGTGTAGAATGTGTAGAATGTGTAGAATGTGTAGAATGTGACAATGTGTAGAACGTGTAGAATGTGTAGAATGTGTAGAATGTGACATATGTAGAATGTGTAGAATGTGTAGAATGTGTAGAATGTGTAGAATGTGACAATGTGTAGAATGTGGAAACAATATCATAAAATGTCACATGTAGATTGTTGTCCCATGTCATCAAACTAGCAAATCTATTCTGGACGGAAGCCTCGCGTGGGATGTTATTGTGAGGCATTTTATGGCAAAATAAGAGAAGGAATTAAATATTAAAGAACTAACTGTTATATGTGAAGATCCAGCACCAAATATGTAGGCTTGTTATTTACCTAATAAAAGGTAGATAGGTAGATAACGTACAGTTTCTATAACTAAAGGTTTTCTATTCACAATCAGTATACACTAGCAGTAGTGTCACGAATCCAAGTGAGAGAGACAGGCGCGAAGGGTACAATAATCCAAAATGACTTTTATTTCACTTAACCAAAACAAAACAGCCACGTGGGGCAAAACAGATCACACATGAGAAGGACGCGTAACAGGGAACATTGACCGACAAGGGAGACAAGCAAACACACATACTAAATACCAAAACTAATGAGGACTAAC